>JAJJWX010000194.1:0-242441 GCA_023529315.1 Papaver bracteatum
ATTACATAAAATAAAATAAAACGAGATCAAATAGATATTGATAGACATAATCTGTCGGTAGATCGAATTTATGACATTAGAAGAAATACATGATAACTCCATGGCTTGATGGCGAGAAGGATCTTTAAGAAAACAAAGTTGGAGCGAAGAACAAATAAGCAGGCGGAAAGATGAAGAAGATGAAGAAATAAAAGAAGAAAGTTATTTACAGCAACCAAATTATTTACCTTTTATAGGTAAAAGGAGGTGACTTTGTTAAGAAAGAGCGATACTTAGGTAAAAGAAAGATAATCAACCGCGTGTAGGCGGTTATATTACATTTACGAGAAGCCCAGCCGAGAGGTGAATATGGAAAGATAAGATAAATTGCCAAGTGCGGCATTAAAGGGTTGGAGATTACCGTATCTTTCTCATTCGGAAGAAAGCTGTGGAAAGCAAAATTATAGATTAAATCGTCACATTGTGCTATTTACTCAGAGATTATAAACAACATATCCTGCGAGCTTCTCAACAACACTTAGCTAAATGATTCCTTGAAGTAAATTAAAAAATAATTCAAAGAATGACATAACGGATAGCGGTAGTAGAAACACGAAGAGCATGGCTATCTGAGAATATTATAATGTCTGCGAGAATTGCAATACTCTTGTTGCGAGATCATCTTGAGCGGTCAATTAGGGAAAACCTTGCGTCATCCACTATGTACTTACCAATATAAAGAGAGCAATAGACTTCGATTAGAGATCAATTTTAGAGTGTTGAAAGTCTTGAGGAGAGAAAGTTCTTGTGGCGGTTGTATTCTTGATTTCTTACATTTCTTGTAACATTTCTAGAATTAATCAATAAAAATTATTTGTTCTTAATCTTAATATGTGTTAATAATGGTTACAAGTTTGTTTATTCTTGATAATCTTCTCTTCGATATAAGATTCACTCAAACTAGATTGAAGTGTCGACATGATCTTTAGAACTGTTTGTAGATCTAAAGACATATTGTGACAATCCATTGTTAACAGCATTCGCTTTATGTGTGATTTATCACAAGAGATTCAAGTGGTGTTGTGCAGGTTTAATTGAAGATTAAAGAAGATTTAAGACAAAAAAAGATTTCTTATTGGTTTCTCATATCTTTGTGTAGCACAAACCTTGATCTGCTGGGATACAACTAGAATCGTATTTATTCTATTGTTTAGTTGTATAAGATCGGCATCGCTTTATAGTTCCTTGTTGGATTCTATATTGATTGACTGCAAATCTAAACTCTGCTACTTCGGTAGTTGTTGGATAGATTGATCTAACCAGGCAAAAGAGTTTATTAGTTTAAACGGAAGAGCCTTTGCATATGACTTGAGAGTTGTTACCAAACAGATTTGTTGTTCCTTTACTATTTGGAATACAATCCAAAGGAATTGTTCCAGTGCGTGCACTAATTGAATGTCGGAAGCGCATGGATACTGAAGAAACTAAGTGAACTAGGTTTAGTTGCTTGGTCTCAACTATGCGAAGTTGGTTTAGATTTTTTATAGGGGCTTAATTCTGAGAGTATTCAATTATGGACTTGGTCCTGTGGTTTTTCCGCATCTGCGGTTTCCTCGTTAACAAAATCTTGTTGTGTCTTTTACTTTTCTATTTCCGTAATTATTATTGTTTATTATGATTAAAAGTAAAATACACAAAAGTTAACTACGTATTACTTGATAGTGATCCTATAAAGTTTGGTTAAGTCTGAACCGGTTATCAAGTAATCACACTTTGATTGTTGTATTGTCTCGATCTCGTATCCATAGACGATCACACAAAGTGTGAATACCGATTTGTCGTATTGTCTCGATTTTGTCCATAGACAATCACTTTCGTAAGAGGACTTATAGGTAGATATTTAAAGATTGTGGTGTATTTGGGTACCCTCGTATTTTCAATTGGTATCAGAGCAGGCAAGCACGAAAATATCTAACAATCTGTATTTGGTGCGATCCAACATATAAGAAATTGAATCGATAAATGGCTAGGTTATCTAAGTTAAAAACAACTCAGAAGAATCTTGAAGTATTATAGAGTACTTTCCAAGATGTTGGAAGAAAATATTGCACAGGGCCTGGTTTATACCTATAGATATCAGCTAATATCATGATTAATGAATGCAAGTCAAGAATCTGAAGAACTTCATAAAAAAGTCGAGAATCTTCAAAACTAACATCGAGACATTTAAAACGAAAAGAAGAAACAATCCAAAGATTTCTTAAAAGATATATGGTTTAATTCAGAAGATTTGTTTGTAAAAACATAAGATTAAATGTAACAGGTAATATATAAGAACTTAACAAGTCATTCTGAGACTCAAAGAACGATATGGAAAATATGTTGAATGCAGGAGCATTTGTACTTAAAACCCTTCTTAATTTGATGGTTTCTTGATAAGTAATTCATGCGGACATGTGACTATTGATCTTTCTTAGTTCACTAAAGTGAGACACAAGTGAGGATCAACTTCGGAGGATGGAGGTAGCTTTACGGCGAAAAAGGGGACTATTAAACACCGGTATTCAAAATTCATGGTGTGGTTATGTCAAAATAATGACAATCTTCTAACGATCAGTCAAATTTGTGATAAAGGTCATGAAGTATCATCAATATAGGAGGTTTTGATATTGAAGATAAGTATGGAAAAATAATTTTTCATGGCGGAGAAGTATGAACAATTTTTATCTTCATATACATCTAATGTATATCTTTGTAATTTGACCAATTAAAGTATTTCATTTGTGCTTTGAACAGTTTGGTCATATCAACTTCTGAGGAATGATCGATAGATTTTAATCGTGAACTTGTCAGAGGCTTTCCAAAATAAATACTAAAGTAGAAGGTGTATGTGGTGCTTATCCAAGGTAGGCAAGGTAAATTTTTCAAACTTACCGAGACATAAAAATTCGTGCTCCTTTAGATCTTATTCATATGGATCTTTTAGTCCAATCAAACAAACAACTGTTGGAGGAAAATATGATTTAGTAATGATGAAGATGATTGCAGTTCACATGGGTTGCTTTCCTGCTTTAAAATGATATCACAACAGAATTTAAGATTATTGTGAATAGAATCAAAATGAACAAGATTATAAACTTAAGAAAATAAAAGTGATGGTGATGCATAATTGAGATCTGAAAATATATGAATACTCAACTTAGAATTATTATCAATTGTATGCTTCCATTAGACCTCATCATGAATAGCGTGATGAAAAAGAAAAAAATATTCAAGAAATGCTAAGAGTAATGTTACAATAAAAATTTACCATTAACCTTTTGAGAGAAGCTATGTTCATATTTTAACTATCTTATAAATAGAGTTTTATCTAAATTAAAAAACTCTCTAAATGCCCCTTATATGAACTATGGTATGGTAGAAAGCCTAATTTGAGTTATTTAATGGTTTTGAGCAAATATATATATCTTAGAATGAGAGAACATAAAGAAAATTTGAAGTTTCAAAAAGTAATGAAGAGAATTTTTTCTAAGCTATGCCTCTGATAATCGTGCCTTTCGAGTATATAATATCGAGAACCAACGTCATGATGGAGATCGATTAATGTTGTCATTGATGACGGCATAAGTGATTACCGTCAAGATAATCATATTAGGCTACATATTCTCAGCAGTATTAATAAGCAAATTGAATAAGCTCGGTAATAGTTCTCTTATTAGTAACATTGATGATAAAGATGATAATGCGTATCTTGTTGAACAACCCAGTAATCTGAAAATATTATCCTTGGGCACACCTTTAAGTGGGTTGGTCAAGACATTCTAAATTTGAAGATATCATAGGATATACGATGCTAGAGTTATGACTCGAAGGGAACTATGAAATGTCTATCACTACACCTACTTTCTCTCCTCAGTAGAAGCCAAAAAATTGAGGAAGCCCTAAATTCGATCCAGCACAGTTAAGATCTATACATGGGAACTTAATGAAATTAGAAAAAGCAAGGAGTATGGGGCGAGTTCCTAAGCTAGGAGGTGTAAATATTGTTGGAACAAGTGGATTTTCAAGAACAAATCAGGATGAATTCGAACAATTGTCAAAATAAATCCAGACTGGTTGCACAAGGATATTCACAAATTAAAGGTATTAATTTTGATGAAACTTTTGCTCATGTTTCGTTTAGAATAAATTAAACTTTACTTGCTTGCCATGTAATCTTAAGATAAAGATTTTTCAAATGGACATTAAATCTCATTTCTCAATGGGATTTAAAGGAAAAAGTTTTGTTGCTCAAGCAAGAAAGGATTTGAAGATCCGTTTTCAGGATCATGTCCTTAAACTCAAAAAAGGCTTTATATGGCCTAAAAAACAAGCTCCGGGAGCTTGGTATGATAAGTTAACATCCTTTTTGCTTCAAAAAGGGTTTTTCCAGTGGTCTTGCTGATAAGATACTTTTCACCAAATGGAGTGGAAAGAATGTACTTGTACCACAAATTTATGTAGATGATATCATCTATGGTTCACCTCTAAATCTCAATGGATGAATTCCTAAAATCTTATGGGTGGAAATTCAGAATAAGTAATGTTGGAAAACTATCATATTTTCTTGGTTTGTAAATACAACAACAAAGGACAATATTTTTCTTGCTCAAGAAAAATATGCAGAATTTAGTTGAAAAATTTGAGCTAACGGATGCAAGACCTATGAACAACGCTAATACCAACTACTGAAAAACTTCATCAAGTCCAAGTGAAAAATAGGTTGATCAAAAATTATACCGATCTATGATAGGTAGTTTGTTATACTTGACGCAACAAAACCATACATTGCCTTGATGATGGGGTGTTGTGCCAAGTTTCAAGCAAATCCGAAGGAATCACATTTAAAGTTGTAAGCGAATCATAAGATATGTTAATTGTACCCTAGATTATGGTCTCAGTTATATTCTATGGATACAAACAACAATATTGTTGCCTATTCAAATGCCGATTGGTAAGGATGTATAGAAGATCGTAAAGCACCTATGGTGGTTATTTCTATGTTGGTCAAAACCTCATATCTCGCACAACAAGAAACAAAACTTCAGGTCTTTCTCAACATGTGAAGCGAGAATATATTGTTTTATTACCCGTTGTACTCAACTTCTATGGATGAACAAATTCTTATTGATTTGTGTCATAAATATTCTAACTATGAGTATTCTTTGTGATAACTCAAGTCTTTATTCGCCTAACAGAAAATGTTGTTGAACATTCGTACTAAACACATAGATATTAGATATCATTTTATTAGAGAATTGTACGAGAATGGAGTTATCAAACTAGAATATGTTCCTTCTGAATGTCAACTAGATGATATCCTCCCCAAGCCATTAGACAGGGCAACCTTCGAAAATCTAAGAAAGTCCATTTGCATTGTTAAAAAGGTACATTAGTACCTTATAAATCGGGTTTTTAACTTTTGTTATTGGCATGCATTAGTTAAAATCGTTTCAACCTTTCTATGGTAAAGGTTGCTCTTGTTGTTGTTCTTTTGTTCTTGCGAGAAGATGACAACATATTGGGGGAAGTTCTAACTTGAACTTGTTCTTAATGATATATCTTTCCTGGGGAGAAGAGGATGCGGAATTTGAGGTAACAAATTTGTTAGTTAATCGTTTTCCTGTTTAAGAAAAGCCTGCTTATATTGCATATATTTTTCTTTTGGTTAACAAAATTTCGGTACAATTGATGTATATTCCATTATGTGTGTATGGATGTGTATGTATGTGTGATTCAATTGTTTCCGTTTAATAAAAAACTGTGTCAATTTATTTGGCTTATTGTTTGATATCTTCTTTATTATTTGGTATCAAGTGTTTTTGCTTGAAATTTGATTGCAATTGCGATTGCTATAATGTCTATGTTTGTTTCAATTGCTTAGGTTAAGAGAAATTATTGTGCAGGTCAATTTATTTGGTTTGTATGTATTGTTTATGGCTTAACGAAATATGGGATCATTTGTTTAGTCTGATTCAATTCCGAATAAGAGAAACTAAGTTAATTCTGATCTTAGTTAGACTTATCAAATTGAAGAATTAGGTTATTCAAGTCTAATTGAATGCCTTGACAAGAAATACTAGTTAACTAACCTAGAACTTGTCTTGTCTAAAGTGAAAGTTCTAAGTTATTGTCTACATAATTAGTATCTCGTGAGAAAAATAAAGTTAATTTTGATCTTTATTTTGTTCTTATCGAAATAAGCGATTGTATGTGTACAATCGGTTTATGAGGGAACTAAGTTTCTTAGTCAATTTGTTAAACTATTAGGAAAAATTGCTTCGAGCAATTGTTTCCTTGATAACATATTAAAAACAAATTTTTGTAGTTTAAGTTTTGATATTGGTTATCAAAAGTGGTATGTGAAACCTTCGTGCTTAACTCTTATAGGTTGTACAAGTCAATTATATTTGTAAGATCCTTTCGGTTTGACCTTTATTTGCTCAAACCTTTGTCATTTTGTGACAAAAAGGAGGAGAAATATATGGAGTAAACAAGTGATTTGTAATCACTAAGGAAAGGAAAATTGTGCTTAAATGTTATATCCAAGGAAAGAGTAAAGCATTGACTAAGGGGAACAACATATAATATTACTATTGTAGTTATTTGGACTACAAAAGAGAAATAACAAAGATGCTCGGATTGAAAATCTACTTATCTTACCTTTAGGGAGTATAAGCTTTTCTTATTAAAATGTCAACAACGGCATTTATTAATTGAAAATAGGCGAGGTTATTGTCGTTGTTGAAACTTGGAATCAAGCGTATGTGTGATGAATTCTTGTAATTTGTTTATACATATGTATTAAGAGTTTTGTTACTAAAATTTACAAAGGGGGAGACTGTTAGAGCATAGCTAGGTTGAACCCACCAAGCGTTGGTATGTCAAGTTTGGTTGTCATATTTTAGTGAACCAAAACTCATCTAAGAGTCGCTTGAACTAGACACAACTTTGTATAGGTTAGACTAGAAAGTCTAGGATTATGAGACATACAAGTATTACTCGAAGACCTGAAAAATGTGAAGAAGTAACAAGCTACAACGAGGACATCATCCTTCCTCTTGAGGTTAGTAATACTGACTTGAACAATTTCATTCCTAATGTATCTTTCAAGTCGTGATATATTGAAAACATAACTGTGAAGCTGTTAATGATTATACTCTAGTAGTGATACATAATCACATGATCATAGTGTTAAGGAATTAAGATACGAAGTATAATGCTTATCTTTTGAACTTCGTATATATGATATCGACATAATCGTATGAATGCTATTGTGATTATGTGTATGGGTAAAGGTGAAGATTTCATCCTAGGAAACAATGTTTACATTTTTTTAAAGGAAGTACATTTATGAACTTTTTTTGTGAATCGAAAGGGAAATCGCTAGGCTTATTAGTATTATTATTCATTTCATGTCTTTGGATTACTAATATGTGAGTTAGTAGAAGCGATCATAACTTGTTATGTATCTTGGTATAACTAATCACGATTGCCTTACTTATGATTTGGTATGACCGGTTTTTATTAATTAGTATAATCGATCCTAAGTAATCACCTGAGATAGTATGATCGATATTTGTAATTGGTGTGACCGATCACAAAAGAATTGTGTGTCGATCCTTGTAATTGGTGTAACCGGTCCTGGTAATTGGTATAACCGATCCTAGTAATTAGTGTAACTGATCGTAGCTTGGCGTGACCGATCACAAGCAATACCATGAGTATATGGTAACCGGTCTCGTAATTGACATAACCGATCCTAGTAACTGATGTAACTGATCCACAGTAACTTGTGTGTTCGATCACAAGTAATCCATATTGAGGTAGAAACTGATCCCTGTGATTGGTAGAAGCGATTGAACCCACGATCGTGATTTGATATTTGATCAATCATAGTTGTCTTGGAATGTAGATGAACCAATTCTAAACTTGTTTGGAAGTATGGTATAATCGATTCCAAGATTGTAAATATATAAGAGGATTTACAAAAGATGTCAACATACTTTGAACACGAACAGTAACTCTTATCTTTTATTTTTCTAAGATATTCTTAATTACTCAAGGAGACTATTAAAAATAAATTAAGAATCTTTTAATTAAGGTTGTTAGTTTTATATGCTTCAATTACCAGCAATTAAATGCATATCTAGAAAATAAAAATTAGTAATGAGCATTTACTAATTGGAGATTTTCTATTAAGAGATTTCCGGAAAATATTGGACAAAGCATTTCGAAATTATGAAAACCGATTTGGGCATTTATTGCATATCTTGAGAATATTCGGTTTTGGAAATTTCTTGGTGTCCAAATTTCCTTGGTCTATAAATACACTGGTTGATAGTGGTTTTTAGTTTAAGGCTAAAGTTATAAATTTCCCGCATTTAATTAAAAACCGGTCATATCTTTGTCACTCTGCAAAGACACATAGTCATGTAATAGTGATGAGTGTTCAACCTCTTCACCCGGGCGCATTTATTGAGCATTGGATATATTCACATGAATTTACCGAATGGTGCATGTAGCAACAATCCCGGATGTTACTGTAATTTCGCGCCCTGTCTATATTATTCATTAATATAAGACTCATGAATACTTTTCTATACTATGTTCCTTGGATGAACCCTTAATATTGATATGACATGATAATTAATGTTCACTCATGCAGCAGTAGCATGAATTACCCGAAGTATCAAGTTAATTTCTTTACATAAAAGAACTCAACAGGAAAGCATTACCGCTCTCCATTAATAAATTTAAAGAACTCTACGCAGAGTTCAATCAATTTTTGTGATAACTCATGAAAATATCCTAACCCAATTAATTTGCAAAATTAGGGTTTTGCATCTCGTATAGTATATCAAACCTTGTCGGTCGAGAGACTAAACCTAGGCAAACTACTTAATTGATCCTGCCTATGGATTAGTAGGTTCAATCCTACCCAAAATAAGAAAACAAGGAATAAAAAAGAGGAGCCACGGAAAAAAAGGAGCAGCCAACAAAGGGAGGTGTGGCTGTGCCATAAGCTGATCGACGCCACTTTCAATGGCTACGCCCATGCCGCTGGACCGGACCTCTTATTTCCCATCGACCAATCAAGTTGCTCGTAAATCTTTCTACACGCACCTGAAAGTATAGCCACGCCCATGTCTTCGACGACCCTTTTATATATACCAATCAAATTTATAAATCCTGCTGCGTTGTTGAAAGAGGGAAAATTGCGCCATATGGTCATAAAGCCAATTGGCTTTCCAAACCGCAAAAACATGCCAATGCAGCCATGTGGAACCGGAAAACCCTAAAAGTGGCTCCATGCTATGGCTACTCATATCCGCCCTACTCATGTGGACATCCCTGTTATGGCTCTCGCCATGATTCTTTTGGCGAGTCACAGCTCCATTTGCACAAAATGATGTTGTGCCACGCCACATGCCACACGCTCTAATTAAGGTTTGATGTTCAACCCTAATGTATCCAAGGTTGTCACGCCATCCAAGCCAAGTAATTCCCTAAGGTATTAAGTTTGATATCGCAATTCGGAGCCAATATCGTCGAAGCTATATTTTGGTATAACACCAAATATGCCAAATTCTAGCCTTGGCCATGCCGAAAACCATAATTTTGGGCCACGACGCCAAATCCTAGCTTTGGACATGCACCATGTCACCCAAGATGTTCCAATGGCTCTATTATCTTTATTAAAAGATGCCACTAATGCGGCCATAATCAATGGCCACCCTATCACAGGAATTACAATCTCATCCGCTAAATTCTCCACAAAATTGATACGCATATGGCAAGTTTTAGGTGACCAACAAGCTAATAAATCACACGTAATTATATCTTGTGGGGAGTCTCTTGACTTTGAATTGCCCACATGGCTATCTCTGCTATTTAGTTGGCATATAATTAATCGAGGTATCGAGTCTTGTACACAAGACCCAATAACAATTTGCTACACTTTCCCATCGGGAGATATAAACAAGTCACAAACTTAGGGATGCTCATCGTGTATTGGTCTCGAGGTTTCAAATAAATCGTCAGGAAAAATCCATCATAAGAAAGTATCGTGAAACAGAAGTTAGTGGAGGCAAGAAGTAGTGGGTGTAAACAAACCCGTTTCCTTTATAGTGGAACGGGCTTATGGCATTTACATATTACCCCACTTCTCCATAACTCAATGACTCTTTACTTCCTCACTTGCATCAGTGGTACGTTAGGCTATGCTTTATAAATAGGTTTCACCTATTTGACCAAGTAATAAGTTTTGTTAGAACAACAACACGATGTCGGGAAAATACAAAAGAACTGGATCCATCTTACATTCCAAGCCAAGCCCACATTAGATACAAGTCATAAAATAGCCACACCTTAAGTGTAACTAACCATTCTAGTCTCAACAACTTCTTCGCTTTCCCTCCCTAAGACCAACCCTTCTCTTCAAATCAAGCAAGACCGAATGGCCATTTTTAGTTTAGGCCAAAGATTGTACGTGATGATCTCTAATCTGAAGTATGCGGCAAAGGCATTTGTTTTAGGTTTAGATTTGTTTTTTCTAATCCACATACCCAAATTTACCAAAACCGGAAACGTTTTTACCCATAAATAATGTACTCCAAGTTTGCATTTCTAGCAAACTATCTTAAGATCTAGGCAAGATATAAAAATGTTAGAGCACTGTAAATTAACTCATAAGCGTTACTATCTCAAGCTTATTGTCGTGTTTAGTTTCCAAAACTATATGTCTTGATTTCAGTATACTTATAGCTAAGTCTCTGACCAGATGTAAAGTGTAGTTGAGCTCTAGACTCCACAATTTGTTCACCATACAAAGACGAAGAACTACTCAAGGAACCGGTGGAACTTCATCGACTAAAAAGGTATGTGGAGACGAACTTATCTATCACTCAAAATTTTATATACTCTCTCTCCTATCATGAGACAAAAGTCGTATTGCTATATAGACTTCGATTATACACATTTTCTATTTTGAGCGAGTTTATCTCGCTTATCTCACTTATATTTTTCTCGAAATATGTGTTGGTAAGCTTTCTCTTTGGCCAAGTTAGGTATTTACAAGTGACGAAAAGTCATGTTGATTATTTCAATATCTTGAAAATTGCTTTGATGAAAAATAGTGTGTGAATAACCTCTTTAACATCACTCAAAGAATGTTTCAATGTTGAAATAAAGAGTTTAGAACATGTAACCATCTTTCATATAATCATATAATGTGTTCCCGCATTAGTTTATAAAGTTCAAACCGGAACCAAGTGTATGCATACCCGTATGTATACTAAATGGTTGATGGAGATTGCGGCATATTTGGCGAAATTCACGCCGTGAATTCTCATTGAAGTTTGGAAATCAAAACCAACTCAATCCGTTTACCTAAGTATCGTTTCTATAAGCATCACGAGTGGAAAGTTCACGTCCGTGAATTTACTATTTGAGTTCGAAACCAAAACAAACTCATATATATACATTTAAGTACCCATACCCATACATACTTAGAGTGTTGCCTCTAAAATTGGTTTGTTAAGTGAACTTAAATTTATATAAACTAAGGAATGCATATTTACAAACGGTGGATATAAAGTTCAAGATAGATTAGATAATCAAAACCAATTTTTCTTTGATTGTGTCTTGTATACTTCTATGGGAATCAAGCAATTGAGCAACTCCAGAACTAGTTCATTTGAGTCATTTGAACTAGTTATGGTGAAGAGTAGAATAAGGTTGATGTAAAGTGCTCATATGGCTAACCATTTGGTTAACTACATTGAATTAATAATTTACGTTTAGGTATGAATTTACACAAACCTAAATATATTTCATTTATGTATAACAAGCTAAGTTGATCTAACGGTTGAAAGATATTAGCTTGAATCTAATCAGTTTTGTTGGTAAATATTGAATATTTTACCAAGAGTAACTTAGTTTCAAACCCGAAGTTTTGGAAGACTATATAAAAAGCCAACTGGAAAGTTAATCCCCACCTCATAAGGTGATACTAGTTTTATGGCTAGAAATCAACTCTCTTTGCAACCTTAAGTTTCTCTCAAGACCAGCAAATTTAATGACTTGAAGACTTTATTGGGATTGTGAAGCCATTCTAGCTATTTTCGTATTAGTTGCGTGATCTGATCTTGTTGTTTCTATAAGTATTAGAATATAATTGTAAATTGCTTCAGGAATTAATTTCTCTCCGATGTCTGAGGGCAGAAAGAAAGTAATCATAAACATCTTAGATCTCATAGTTTATGATTAATATGCACCTCTTTGGCCAGCTAATCCGATTAAGATTATTGTGAGTAATTGTTGTTGGATGTTCTTGGTAAATATAGTGCAGGTTATCGATTGGTTCATGTTCACCTTGATTTATCAAAACATGGATCAAAAACTCATAGTGGTCATGGGAGACAGATTTATTCATTCACGACTTTTCTATGGAGACAGATTTTTTTATTAAAGTCTTCGGACTTTGGTCATGAAAACTCTTAGATTGTGGGTAAAGATGTCAAGGGAATCATGTTAGTATCTGCTAGATCGTAGAGGACGGGCGATGCAAATTCAAACCTTTGATGTGTGAGCTTGATTGAGTTCAACTAGCAGTACATCTCGAATTGTTTGTTGTGGCTAATTAGTAGTGACCATGGGTGTGTGTTCAATCGACTCAGTCCGGTTTTTCTCGCATTTGCGTTTTCTCGTTAAACAAAACTTGGTTTCCATGTTATTTCTTTTTCACATTATATTTTGTTATATAATTGAAATATCAAGTTATGCTTTGAATCAATCAATTGGGAAATATGGCCTTTGGTTGTTGATTGAAATTGATTGATGCTTGAACATTGGTCTTTGTACCATTGATTAATTTCTCTTGTATTCAATTAGGCTGCATATTTCATTTGCTTGAGTAAGGATTGAATCGATAAATTGAGATATAACTCTTTGATATACTTTTTTATTAAAATTGATCTGACTGTCTAGTTGATTCTCTTAAAAGTATATTGGATTTAGTCATATATATTGCTCAGCGTTAATTATTGGGTGAGGTTGTTGCAAAACCCCACTTTTTCAATTGGTATCAGAGTGGGAAAACACCTTAAACCTAATAAGTTTGTGTTTGACTGATCCCTAAAGTTCATCTCCATGTGAAATTTAGTTGGGAAACTTCTTTTGGCATCCTCAGAACGCATGCTATAATTAAATAAAATTTGTTTAAAGATTATTTATTAGACCTCTGGTCTCTTGTGATAATCCCGCGTCATTTTAAGTCCTTGGAAAGCTTAGATAATGAGGAAACAATCTAAGGGAAAAATTAAAATTATAGAAGGGTCTCTTAAAAAAACAATTGACTCAAGGATATGGAATCTCACTAGATTAACTCTTAATATTTATGAGGAATACTATACGTAGGTGATCGATTGACAAATATTTATTTAAGAGCATTGAAATCTTTTTCAAATTCTTAGTAAAAGCTCAATTCTTTGAGAATAAAAAATAGTTCTTGTAAAAGTTAACATCTATCAAATCATGCATTCATGATGTCGAACTAGATCTATCTCCAACTCATGTGAAATTGATTAAAATATTTCTTGTGAGTTCTGCATAGGTTCTAATCTTGAGAAAAAGCCTTTCTTGGGAATAATAAAAAGGATTCAAAAACACTCTATTAATCCATAGTATCATCCTTAATATGATATTGTTCACAAATATTAACAGAAAATTTGCATGAGAATTTTCAGACATTTTCTTCTTATAACAAGATCGCCATAACCTCATCTGTATATAACTTGATGTGGGGAAAGTAAATAGTTGACTGTATTGTTTGGGTTAATTTATTTTGTAAATCTTTTTCTACTTCTTCCTTCCAAGGTCAACTAAAATTTGTGTAGGCTCCCTACTATTCTTTCATATCAGACTATCTTTGATTTATTTCATCCAGTCACCTTGATGGTAAACGATTTAAAAAAATAAAATTAAAAAAATCCTACTTTTCTATTATGGGTCACGGTTCGTGGACAGGTCCAAGCCCATTTGAGGCTATACAAGAAGTCGTATGCATACCCTTCTTCTCCCATGTAACATCCGTGATAATGAACTTTTCTAGGTTCATGTATTTCCTGTCAAGCATCGAGAACAAAAGTAAAAGGGTTTTCAAAAAAAAATCAAGTAAGTTCTTCATTCACCTTGTACTTTCAATTTCTAGGTTTTATGAAATTTCAAGGTTTCAAAAGAAGGATTCAAAACTTTGGATCATCTTCTTCTAGCATGACTTCCTTCTTAATCTCAATACTTTATTGGAATTAGATTTGTCAATGATTCTAGTAGTATGATCTTTGAAAGGATTGCTTCTAGTGGTTTCATTCTTGAAAAGAAGTTGGATTTGTCTAGTATTCAGAAAGGAATTTGATTTGCTTTGAAAAAGTTTAATCTTGGAACATCTTTAATGGTCTTGATGAAGGTTTTGACACTCTCACAAGGGGATTTTCACGCCAACATTCATGATGTTGATCTTTGAGAAAAACGGAATCTCAAAACCATGTTAAAATAGAGAATTTCTGTAGATAGAGAGCTATCAAGGATTACCAAAATTCCTTTGGTGCAATTTGCCTCCCTAGACCAAGTATGAAGCCATCTCTCATGGTCTATGTGGCAAGAGTGTTATGGAATGTATATGCTTCACAAATTATCTTAGTCTTATTAATGTGTCTCTGGAAATCTTGGTATCTCTAATATTTGTCCCTCCACAATTGAAAATTCTCGATGGAGTTGCGAGTTTACGGAATTGGTCTATTTACTTGAGTTGGGTACCCCAAGTCTCGATATTTATGGGTTCATCATTATTCAAATGATCTCGATGACTTCGCCCAATAAGAAGTGTAGTTGCAGGAATTCCTACACTGCACCCTCATAAGAATCTACCATCATCAACACATATTTGAAGATTAAGAACAACACTTTATTGATTAATTCTTAGAAATGTTACAAGAAATTGAAGAAATTAAGAATACAACCGCTCACAAAAACTTTCTCTCTCCTCCAAACTTTTTCCAAACTCCAAAACTGATCTCTCCTTTCCGGTTCTAATAGTTCTCTTTATATAGGGAGTTACATAGTGGATAACAGCTAAGTTGTCCTTTAATTTCGGATCTGACTCGCGATACTCTCGCAGCAGTTGTTATGCTTATTCTCGCAGATGCCGTAATCTTCGCAGGATCGTCATGTTCTTCCCGTGTTTCTGTTACCGTCATCTGTTACGTCATTCTTTGAATCATTCTTTGAGTCAATCTGCGACGCTCGCAGAGTATTGTTGAAGAGCTCGCAGAGACGTTGTAAATTTCGCAAGAGAACTACTGTGGAGATATTCTGATCCTACATCTTGCCTCTTCTCATGTCTTTTCTGTGAAAGGGAAAAGATCATGAGAATTGAAACTTTTAAAATGCTGCAGCTGTTTATCTTTTGTTCTGACATGTTTCAGCATTCTTCGCCAAATTTATTACACGTATTTTTTCATCCATTCAATTTCTGACACATCTTTTTCAACCGCTGCGCTTCAACCGTTCACGTCTTTTCTTTGTATTGAATGCACTTATCCTCTCGAGAATTTTTTCCCTCTATATATATCTTCTTCATTCTTCCCTTTTCTTCTTTTTACCTTCTTCTTCCTTCTCTCTGCAATTTTATTGTTCTTCCGTAAATTCCGCATCTGCTACTGCATTGTAATCTTTCTTTCACTCTTTTGATCTTCTAACTTCTTTTCATTCCCATACTTTCTAAAAAAATGGCTCCTGCTGGTCATAAAAATCTAATTGCTTTGGAAAAGATGCAAAAGAAATTTGCAAACAATGGTTTTACTTTATCTTATGTTCCGATCAACACCTTAAAGCCGAATTTTCCATTAAATTATTCTCTGATCATTCATGTAATCGCGAGAAGATCATAGTCTCTGTAGGTCAGCTTGAAGCTGGTCTTCCCATTCCTCTTTATGACCCAGAACTTCCTTTATTCTATAAGATACTTTCTCATGCGAAATTTTCGCGGGCTGTATATCAGTTGAGTGGAGATTGCATTCGTTTGATGCTTGAGTATGCTACTCGCGGTGATGGTAAGCAATCTCTTTATCCACCTGAAGCGAAGAACCCTAAATTTGCTGCAGTGCCAATTATTCCTGCGAATTATATTGTAGAAAATTTCTTCGCGAATTATGAAGTTATCCCCATGAGAAAAGACAGTACTTGTTGGGGTGTCCGCTTACAAAAGAAGGATGGAATTGCTGAAGATAGAGTTCTCATGTTGGATATTGACTGGCATCCGAGTAACAATCAAGGTCCGCACCACTCTAGTGATGACAAATGGTGTATTTTCCATTATTTCTAGAAGGATGCATCTCTGGGTTCTCACGTTTTACCTCGGGCGAGTCTCGTTGAGTACTAACCATGGATGTTTAATTGGCATGAAATAAATACAGAGGTATGTTCTCGAATTTTTTTGCTTAAATTATCTTTATTATTTTTTCTCATACTTTCATATATACTCTCGCTGATTGCTCCAATTTACCGATCAAAGGTTGAAATCTAGCTACAACAAGTTAGGGAAACCTAGCATCATTAGCTCTCAGATCACTCATGTATTTAAGTAAGAAATATTTTTACGATTCTTAACAATATATTGTTGCCTCTATTTTTTATCTTTACTGTCTGTAGTTTGAGTTATTGAAGAGATTGAACATGCTGTTTTCCGCAAAACTAGGGAAAGGCAGAGGTGCTTCTCTCGAGGAGAAATCGATGCTCCTTGCAAGGAGAAATCTAGTGCTCTCTTTCAAAGAAAAGAAAAACTCCAATTCTCTCCTCCTTCAACTTTCCAGTCTAGCAAGAGTTCTAGCGCTGATAAAAATGATGATGATGGCAATGAAGGTGATGTTGATATTACTTCTTGAAGAAATCCTCCAAATATGAGTCTTCTATGTCTCACCGTCTAAAGATATTTTCTGATACCATGCTAGGGATTGGGATACTCCTCTTGCTGAAGCTTGCAAATTTATGGCAACTATCTATGATGCCCTCTCTTGAGAATAATTAATCTTGTGGGGTTTCAAGATCTATATCTCCAAGTTTCTTACATTCACTTAATATAGCATGTTCTCATTTCTTCTCCACATTTGTCTTGAAAATTTTTGCTTTCCTTCGCAGGTAGGGAGAGCTTCTTTTGCTATTTCCTCGGACTTGGAGAGGAGACGTGGCACTTGAAAAGAAGAATGATGTTCTTTCATGGGGAAAAATGAAAAATTAGAATCTGAATCTGCTAATCTTCGCAAGAAGGATAGAGGACTGGAAGCTGAAGTTGCTAAACTTCGCAAGAAAAATAAATAACTAGAAATCGATGCGTCAAATGACAAACAAAAGATATCCGATCTTGAAAAAGCTAACCAGCAACTATATGGTATGAATTTTTCCCTTTTTTTCTTAATTCTTTTATCCTATTTTAGCTTATTCAAGCAACCATTTTTGCAGATGTTTATGGTCTTACTGATGAGGCTACATTCCTCCGCTCTTTTCCTGAACCTGTAGATGAGGATACCCTTCTTGATCGCCTTAATAATTCTTTAAGTAGCCTTTCAGATGATCAAATTAGATCTCTTTCTATAGATGAACTTAGATCCAAATTTCTTCTCTTAAAAATTGAACATAGATTCAACTTGGGTTTAACCAATAAGTTTAAGCGCCTTTATATTGACTTAAAAGAGGAAACTAATATATTAAGAACCAAGTACAATGACCTTATTGACGAAAAAATACCTCATTGCTAAAAACGGTCCTCAAGCTTTAACATATTTCCATAAAACTTTTCTCGATATTCAAATTGAAAGGGATGACTTATCACGCGAATAATGCCTTTGGAAGAAGGAAAATCAAGTTCGCCTCCCATCTTCTCATTAGTAATGATTTATTTCTAGTTTGCCTGGCTGCACAGATTCTTGATAACGCCAGAAATAATTTAGGTATAGATGTTAGTCTTCAAGCTGATCATTCTTCCTTGATTAAGGATATGATCTTTGAAAGAGAAGGTGGTTATTCTTTTTTTTCCACTAATCCATCTTTTAACTGATTCTCCACTATTTTATTAATATGTTGTCATTTGTTCGCAGATGTCAAGAAAATTTTCGCCAAAGAATTGGAGAATTGAAGAAGAAAGGGAAAGCAAAACTTATGTCTTCTCGCAACGAGAAAATGATCCAAGTTCAAAAATCAACTCTTTATTACTCGCGAATTTTAGCAATACTCTTGTTGGTGTTCGCAATGATTCTATTAAAATAGTCTATGATGATGATAAAATTTCATCTGAATATCCTTATCTTATGAATGAAATTCCAGAGAACGTTCTAATTCTTATCATCTCTGGTGAAGATAATGAAGGATCTAAATAGATTTATCTTCTCTTTAAATCTCTTTGTAATATCTTTTTATTCATCCCTTTCTCCTTCAGAATACATTGTCATGAATTTCTCCAATGCTTCTAAGGTTCCTTGATATTATAGATTACTTTTTTTTTCTATCTGCATAAATTAGAAAATAATTCCTTTTTGCAATATGGTTAATCAACTATCTGCGTAAATCTATCATATAAAGATGAATAATAATTTTATCATTCGCTTCACTCCCATACTTGCCTCTTGTTATTCATCCGCAATATGAAAGATTGAACAAATTAATTTTGAATAAGATCTGTTTGTAAATTTTGCCTCAATCCCTGCGTAAATATCGCAAGTCATACCTGCATAATCTCATGATTTCACTTTAAATTTTCACTATTCAATCTTGATCTCTTGTGGTCTTATTTTTGCCTTCCTAGTTAAAGGTCTTATTTAGCCACGTTTTCGTTGGCGACAAAATCGCAGGATCAAACCTTACACTCGCATGTAAAGACCCATTGATCTTGTCTTATACGCGCTGTCAATTTCTCTTGCGATAATATGACAAGCCTAAGTTTACTTGCGAAGACAAAGCCCCATGACGTTGCCATCTTGCGATAAAATCGCAGACGTCTTTTTACACTTTCATAAAAACCCATTGATCTCATCTTTATCTTTTTCTCATGGCTTTTTTCCTCTCGTATAATTGTTGCACAAATATGACAAGCCTAAATATTCTTGCGAATATAAATCCTCGTGACATTTGCGTCTTTAAGACACTTATCACTCCCTAATGGAGGGTTCCGCCCTTATATCCCCCCGGTTTCCCCTTCAAGGAGGCGTACATCATTCATACAAGACTAGCTCCTCCCATCTCGTCTTAACAACAACCAGTTGTTTTTTAATCCTTATCCTTTTTGCCTATATGGCTTATAGTTATGAGATCGCACTTTATGTGGGGTTTTCTGCCGAAAAGACATAGCCAAGACTTGCTAAGAATGGCCAGGGTAGTTTCTATACGCCTCCGTACACTCTTGGCTTCAACTGCACCTCGCCAACATTGATCATACTTTGCACTCTTTAGAAGAGACCTCGTCATTCAATTGTTAATATATATATAGTTGGAAACCAAGGTACTTCCTCCTCGATAGGCTTTCGGCCCCAAATCTCCATGACTAGTTCCAAGAGTCGATATAATTTTATCCTCAAGCCATACAAAGAGATACCCCTTATATGACGCACTTTAGGTCTTACATTTGCTTCTTACGAAATTTTATTCGAGAACTAGGGGTGTACGCCATAAAGGTTGGTCTCTATTTCTAATATGTCTCTCAAAAAATTTATTCGCGCTTTTCTTTTGATTTTTTTCTTTTGCATTTCATTTTCTTGTACAATTTTTCAATTTCATATTTTTTCATTGAATCAAAACATTCTTTTTGTAGCACTTCCTTCAACAAATTATTCATACATCTTTGTGTTTTTACGATTTAGAAATTTTACCTTTTCTACTTACTATTTTCCGCTTCTTTTTTGTTTCGCTTTGCTACATTCTCTCCATCTCGAGACGCTCCCCATCTATTGGTTTCTGCACATTTTGACAATTAGACTCGTAGATTTCTATTTTCCTGAGTAACGATTGAATCGAGATTTGAGATATAACTCTTTGATATACTTTTTATTAAGATTGAGTCTGATTGTCTAGTTGATTATCTTAAAAGTATATTGGAGTTAGTCCATACAGATTGCTAAGTGAATTATTAAAGTAGGTTGTTACATCCACTTTTTTTCAAAAAGTAATCACAAACCTCTTATTCTCATTTTTTAGGATTCCACAATAACTTATACTACCATATAGTTATGTTATTGTGAGGTGATTGATATTTCTAGGATGTTCTTCCGGAATAAGATCATATTATCAATTGTTCCTATTCACCTTGATTTATCAAAAGACTTAAACAAAATTCTTAGGTATTTCAGAGAGATGATTTATATATTCAAATAGACTTTCGTAGAAACCCGGAGTTGTGGGTAAGATCAACAAGGGAATCAAGTGCATAGAGTCCTATTGGGATTCAGAGGTGTAAGGAATGCAACTATACCTTAATCAAAGGTGGAGATTGGTTAGGCTCAACTACATTCCATACTGGGTTAGCTTGTATTAGGCTAGAGTCCAGAGCGGCTTAATACATTTGTATTCAAATCTGGACTAGGTCCTGGGATTTTCTGATTTGTGGTTTCCTCGTTAGCAAAACTTCCGTGTATGTGTTATTTCATTTCCGCATTACATTTTCTATATAATTGAAATATCACAAGGTTGTGTGTAGTTCAATCAATTGGTAAATCCAACCTTTGGTTGTTGATTGAAATTGATTAACACTTGAACATTGGTCTTTGGTACCATTCAAGTTGTTTCTCATAATAATCAAAGCTAGCGAATTTCTATTTGTTTGATTTTCTAATTAGATTGAGAAACAGTGGATATAACTCTTGGATATATTTTCCTTGATTGGTCCGGTATCTAATTGATTCTCTTGGAAATATATTGGAGTTAGTCCATACAGATTTCCTAAACAAAATATTAGGTGTGCTTGTTAGACCCTACTTTTTATTGACATTGACAAAGAAAATCATGCTGATATTAAGGAACAATGATATCCATCGAACAAAAACAACGATTTAACCTGGATAGTAAAAAACCGATCCTAGTAATGACGAGGGTAAATAAACAAATATGATTTTCACGCAACGGTCCGTTATGAGTAATCAATATAACTGTGTTGAAAAAAAAAAAGTTCAATAAGTAAATAGAATAATTATTGAACATGAGCAAAGTTATTGAATGACAAATCAAAAAAACAAATAAGCGGAAGCAAATTGAGCGGATCTTCCGCTTCGATACCATAATAAATTATGGGTATCGAGATCAATCATCGATTAGAGAAAACAAAATCAAAGATGAATTTAGAAGATAAGATCTAATGTGGTTCAGCACTAACACCTACATCCACAAACAAACCCCAAAGGGTGAAATATATTGATCTCCAAGTTATTATATGATACCTGATAATCTCATTAAATTAGAATACTCCTATTTATAGAGTGATAAAATATAAGTGCTATTTACAAGTTACATGATAAGAAGCATATTTAGATAACTACTTGGATTACATAGTATCTTGAAGCTTCTTTTCACTTATCTTGATTAAGTCCACGATAGTTAGATTATCCTCATTTTGTACGTATCTTGACTGCAATTGTTGCCTCCGTCCTTTACAATACCTTAACCCTGCTATTTATGTGTGATACACTCTAATATTCCAATAAAATTAAAGTTTGATTTAATATAGTTGAGAGGGGATGAGATGAAGAGGTTTTTTTGGTTGATGGTTGTTTGTCAGCAAACTAAATATTGGTGGTAAGTCAAGATGGATTAGAAGGTAATTGTGGAATATGGTGGTATGTATTTTTGAAATTTCTTAGAATGCGAGGAAGAGATTATTCCAAAAACATGGTAGGAAATTGGTTGATGTTGTTACAAGGAGTTGTAGATGTGTGCTGATGGTTTTGAGTTGTAAAGAAGATTTAAACTGAATTGAAGCAAATTGTAGTTGAGATGGAAGAAAGCAGGTGATACTGAAATGGGTTATGCTCATGGTGGTTGTGTATAGTTACATATATTGATTGTGGTGGCTTTCTTGGATACAAATGAGACGGAGAGAGTTATTATGTTGATAGAGCTGAAGGTGTTGAGCTTAAACAAGAATGGTTATGATCTGCAGTTGGTGGTTTTGGAAGAATGAGGCATTAGTAGTGATGGCTGAAATAGATGGGTTATTGAATTGATTAAATGCGGGTGCGGTGGTTGAGTCCGATTAGGAGCGGAATATCACAGCAAATAATAACTTACGAAATTGTGGAGAGAAAATACATTTTGCGAGCAAAGAATATTTTGCGAGCAAGAAGGACATTTTGCGAGCAAAGGAAGCCACGAAGGTTCGCAAGATAATCTTCAAATCCGAAATGGCGGGACAACACAACTGTCATCTATTGTAAAATCATATAAATAGCCATTTAGGCATGAGAAGTAGGAGAGACACATTTTGAGAGAGGGGATAATTTTAGGAGGAGAGAGAAATTTTTAGAGAGAGATGTATTTTCTTTATCATCTTCTTCCCCAAAATTCTAGAGCTCCAAATATTCATTAATGGAGTCTCAATTGTAAAATCATGTAATCACATACAATCACTAGTGAAGCACCGTGGATGTAGATCACATTGATCGAACCACGTAAAAATCTTTGTGTCTCTTTATAATTCTTAGTTTCATATCAAATTAATTAGGTTTAGGAATCATTTTAATGGATTCTAATGAGGGTGTAGTTGTGAGATAATCCGCAACTACATAATTGGCGCTAGAAACAGGGATGATATTTGCTAGATTGAAGAGGATTCAAAGAAATAAATGACTGAAGAAGAAGGATTATAAGGATTCATGGGAAAAAAAATTTAAGTTTCAGAAACAATTTTAAGATTTTAGACAACAAAGTATCATCCATGGGAGATGAAGGAAAAGAGAAGCATTACTACTGGAGTGAAATCAAGCGAAATCTCTCCTAAATGTTGTGTGGTTCCAGCGAATTTCGCAGTTAATGAATTTTGCAGACAAGATATGGAGACACTATTTTGCAAGGACGTAATGATTAAAAACAAAATGAATATAAGAACATTGCAGCCACAGAACATCAACATGAACAGTGTCCTGATAAATTAGCGTTATGAAAGTGAAGAGATAGTGAATTATCAAAATGAGAAATGGCTGACAAAGACGTATATTTCATCGCAAAAAGAGTATTTCACCGCAACAATAGTAAAGTCACGGCAATGCAAATGAGAAATGAAAATTCTACCCGCATGGAACATTCGTATCAAAGATACCTATTTTATCATATACAATTAGTTAATTCTTGTTCAATGATTAAATTTTATTTAATTAATTAATTTACTCTTATGTAATCATTCATAGGCAGGGGAGCACTCACATGAAGCAAAGATGAGCATGAAGAAATGTAAATGGGTCATTTGGATATACTTCTTTGGAGTTATTCCATGATTGTCCTGCGAAGAAGTAAAATGAGCTTCTGCGATGAGCCAAGAATATGTAGGTTATTGATCTGCTAGGAGGCATTAGTTCAACTTACTCACTCCTGCGAAGAATCAAATAAACCCGTTGAAGTCCAACGAGTCAATATGAGTATTCAACATTTCTGCGAATGATCAACAAAAATTGCGAACAACACAGAGGAATAAAAATGGTTAAGTCTCTAGTAGAGGAAAATCCCAACTTGATACAAATATGGTCCAATTGTGAACTGCAAATTGTGCCACTCGTATTGGCAAATTCAAGTGATAGAGATGGAAAAAAGGAGGTGATAGAGTATCTTTATACTATAACTAGAGATGAGTACCCAAATCCATTCATTGGTGACACATGATGGTGGAAGTTGCTCATAGGGAGATATACAAAATGATGCTCAAAGATCAAATCCACCAGCAGTGGAGTATACTTGACAAAGAAGAGGGCGATGCCAGGGGCGGAGAAAAGAGCAACAGTTTGCTAGGATATTTGCTTCGAAGAGAAAAATGCACAACAACTTAAATTAACGAAGGAAGTACAGTGCCAAAACTCAGTAAAGACTAATTCCTTTGCTCGCAGACTATTTTATGTTATGTGGTGGGCGCCAAATTTTTGTTATCAATGTGGAAATGTGGCTTCTATAGTGAGCTTCAATGAGAATATGGAACATAAACGTCAAGCTGTCAAAAAAGAACAAAAATGGATATGGAATGTACTACAGCAAAATGATCAAAGAGGTTGCGAGCAACAAAGATAAACATATTTCGCAAGATAGGTTCTGTGAAGAAAAGTCTGTTCAAATTATAGCGTCTGTTCGAACTTACAGCGGAAGGGACAATAACAAAACTTTAGAAATATCAGCCATTCGCAACATCAGAAGGTGACGTGAGAGAATAATTCCCGATTCAAGATATAGCAGAGAGGGTCATGAACAAAGTTAATGAGCTCAGTCTCATGGATTTTGCGAAGTATAATGTCAAGCATCTTGAGAAGGGAAAATGAAGGAAAGCTCGTCAGTTTAGGATTACCAACTACACCCAAGGAAGATCAGTGAAAAGATTTCTTGCAGAAATGTAGACCTCAGAACCAGTTGCGATTCAATCCAACAAACATGAGCCATTGCCTCCAGCTACACCTAGTACACATCCAGAAAATGAAACATTCAATATTGAGCTCTTCAAATTAATTTGAACTGCAACTCTGACCGTTCCCTTGTCCTAACAGTAACCAATACGAATGATTTGTTGGTGAAATGAGCTATGGATGAAGTGAGCTTTGCGAACACAATTAAGACGTTTTCTTTGCGAAGTTTCTTATACGAATGTTCGTAACAAATTGACGGAAGAGTGGAAAAAGTAGTTGCTGCGAATAGAATATTTCTATCTTGAACTCTGTCATTTCCTTTCTTCCCTAGTCAACAATAGAAACCACAGCAGCGACGCCTATATACATTTCCTTCGCAACGACGCCTTAGTTCACAATTCACATCACTGAACCCAATTGGCAACAAGTTAGTTTGAGGCAATCATTTTACTGCTAGGGGTAAATCATGGAAGATGAAGAGATGATAAGGAATATATAAGCTGGGAGTTTGTAAAATATCTGCGAAGATAATGTTTTTGCAAACACTTTTCGTCAACAAAAACTATTATCCGCTTTGTTCGCAATATTATCTAACGTACTAACATGAAATGATAACTAACTTTTTTGACTCATGATTCCACTCAGGTTATAAATACGGAATCCACAGTTTATGGACCAATGGGATTTGACATTGGAGCTTACCTTGGAAACTTGATTTTGGCATACTTTTCACAACATAGGCATGCGAATGCTGCCAATGATCGCAATACATAAAAACAATAGATCTGGAAGACGACGGAAGACACTTGGAAACTTTTTGAAAAGAAGTTTACGTCATTTTGGGTTGAAAACAAGGATGGACCTGTCTTGGATTTGGTGCTTCTAAAATGATAAGGAGAATTGTGGGTGTTGCACATATCAAGTATTTTGAATCAATTCAAGATGCTAGCGTACGGACGGGCTGTGAGCGTCGAGATATTGACTTTGCAAAGAAGCTTTTAAAGGAAAAACGTGGGTTCCAGAGTATTAGTGAAGTTGTTTTGGCCATTAAGATTTGCATAAGCTTCAGAAAATGGATGAAGTTGATGAACGAGCAAAGAAATTTAAAAATCAGGCTAGGATGAATGGTGCTAGCATTCTTCATATTCGGTTTCTCCAGAACTCCTATAATTGTGAAGCAATCAGCTTCATTATCAGCTCGCAAAACTCGAAGTTAAACCAACCTATAAAGATGAAGGAAGGGCGAAATAGAATATGCTCTTTGGTCTTAAATTGCTATGGGAGAAGCTCTCACTTATACAGACGAAAGCACCCTTACTTATGAACGAAGGAGGGGACCTAATACTGTTTACAAACAATGCATGCATTTTTATTTACGAACATATATACTTCGCAAATACTGTTTGACTCAACAACACATCAATATCAACAATTACAAGAGGATAAGTTAAGAGAATTTTATCTTTTTACACAAACAGAAGCTAGTGCAGATGGTTTGAGGTGAAGAGAACAAGCAATGTGACATGTTCGTATGCATCGTGTAAATCATTACTTCGCAGATGATCGTTTACTTTGTGCAAATTATTACTTCGCAAGATTTTTGGATGTTTCACAAGAAGAAAGTGGGAGATTATTTCATAGGAAATGACAAGTCATATACTTCGCAAGAGACAACAACAAGCCATAAAAAGGTAAGTACCATTTCCTTGAATACTTTATTTTCTGAAGACAAAAGAATTTTGATTCTATTTACTAAAAGCGATATACTCGCAAAAATTTCTACAATTTCTAAGATTTTAAAATATTTCAAAGATTTTTTAGATTGGAAAAAAGCGATACAATCGCAAGATTCAAAAATGACTTAATTCGCAAAAATTTAACGATCTCAAAAATTTACAAAGACTTCAAAATTACAAAAAATAGAGAAAATTAAATTCCTATATTTCTATAGAACAATTTTGATTAATACTTTTCATACTTCTTATACTAAACATTTCATAAAAACATTCGACATTTTATGTACATGAAAAATTTACGATGAATTTTTAAAAAGGCGAAAAAAGTACCGCCATTTACGATTAACTTGCGAATAAAAGACCGCAATCTGTGATCAGCCTCCAAAAAAGAAAGAGAGCCGCAGAAAATTTTATACAGGCAAACCTTTGTCGCGTACAACCTAGTTCGCGAAGCTATATTTAGTAAGAGGCAAAGTCCTAAAATACGTCATTTAAGGGGGTACCTATAACGTGGCTAAGGGTAACCGGAACACCACCAAGGGCCCTTAGTACATGGTAAAAATTTAGGGGTACAACCCAATAATGGGGTACCTATCCGGGTTAGACACCTTGGATTCTCACCTAATCTAGCGACATTACGCAATATAAAATGCGGTGTAAGAGGATTTAAGTTGGGCGACTAAGGCATACTGTCTTTCCCAAGAAGTGCAGAAAACGATCAAGGCGCCGAGGTACACGGTTGAGTCAAGAGTTCCGGGTGAGGTTGAACCACATCTGCCATTTTTGACAAGTCTTGGCAAATGATGCACTTGGCCCAAAGATACCCCATAGGGTGCAACGTCGTAACTATAAGCCCTATAGGCAAAAAGGATAAGAGGTTGCAATCAAAAGCTGGTTGTTGGCAGAACCGGATGGGAAGAGATAACCTTGTATGGTCGATGTACGCTTCCTTGAAGGGGCAATCAGGGGGAAGATAAAGGGCAGCACCCTCCATTAGGGAGCTGATACGTGCTATAAGACGAAAATGTCACGAGGCTTCTTGTTTGCGAAAACATAAAGGCTTGTCATATTTGTGCAACAATTGAACTTCTGCGAGCCTTCTAAAAAAAAAAAAAAAAAAAAAAAAAAAAAAAAAGAAAAGAAAAAAGAACTCGCAGAATAAAGAAGTTAAGATGAGATCAATGGGTCACTACATGAAAGTGTAGAGACGTCCTGCGATTTCATCGCAAGACGGCAATGTCATGGGGATTTACGTTCGCAAGATTATTTAGGCCTGTCATATTGTCGCAACAATTCCTGAAGAGGCTAAAATACTATACAAAAAAGATAAGGCAAGATCAATGGGTTTTTGCATGAAAGTGTAAGAACGTCCTGCGATTTTGTCGCTACAAAAGAGGTGGCAAAATAAGACCTTTACTTAGGAAGGCATGATAAGACCACAGAAATTAATGAAATTCATTACAATCATTGAAGAAATTATACAAGAATATACATCATGAAGTTTTGAAGAGAAGACAACTTCGTCAAGATCATTGAAGAATTTTGAAGAGAATATATATCAAAGAAGACAATTCCATCAAGATCATTGAAGAATTTTGAAGACAATATATATCAAAGAAGACAATTCCATCAATATCATTGAAGAATTTTTACAAGAATATATATCATGAAGTCATAGCAAAAGAGGCGATTTCATTCGCGATCAAAGACGAATTTATATAAGAAAATACACAAATAAACTTACGAAGATAATTATATGAATAGAGGCAATTCAAAGATATATCAATTTTACCGCATAAAAATGAGCTAAGTAACACAAACATTAGCTATGCATTATAATAGATAAGTATTCACATCATACAAGCATCATACTTGCATCATACAAGCATCATATTTGCATCATATTTGCATCATACTCGCATCATTCAAGCATCATATTTGCACCATAAATGCATTGCATAAACATTTCATGGCATAAGAATCGCATACGCATTTCATAACATAATCATTACATAAATATTATATTCGCACAAGTATTGTACAAAATTTTACAGGAAAATACCACGAAACTTCGCAGAAAAGTTCATAATTCGCAGGACTATTCAAAGTTCGTAACACTATATTCGAAACATTATATTCGCAACACTATGTTCGTAACACTATATTCGCAATAGTACATTCGCAACAGTATGATTCGAAATAGTACATTCGCAACAGTATGATTCGTAACAGTATGTTCGCAGCACTATTCACATCACTATTCGCAGCACTATTCAGAAGTTCAGAAATGCGCAGAAAAACTCAAGAATTCGTAGAAATATTCAGAAGATAACAGGGTTACCACTTGAGGCAGAGGCAACATAACAATAGAGATGCAATTTAATTATTCAACATTTTCTCAAGAATTCTCTTTCAAAGATAAAGAACAGAGGCAACTATGGATACCCAAGAAAATATTTGATGTTCTTTATCTTCTCAGCAAGAATCCTCACCAAAAGTGGAATAATAATTTCACATGAACAGAGGAAATATTTATCACTCTCATCAAGGATATTTTATACTTCTTATATAATTAGAGGAATAAATACTTCTTATACTTCTTAAGGATATTTCATACTTCATATATAATTCGAGGATTAAATACTTCTTATACTTCTTAAGGATACTTCATACTTCTTATATATTTCGAGGATTAAGTACTTCTTATACTTCTTCAAGGATATTTTATATTTATTATACTTCATACTTCGCAAGATGATACTTCTAATTACTTCCTAAAGCTTCAGAACTTCGCAAAAGAATAGAGGCAAGTATATACTTTTTGAGTTTGATATTCTTTAGCTCGTTCCTTCATCAACAAAGATCAAAGACTACTCCAACAACCACATCAAGTGATTTTTTCTTAAAGATCGCTCTTCAAGCAATATTCAAGAAAAAAGAGGCAAGATGTAGGAGCGGAATATCACAGCAAATAATAACTTACGAAATTGTGGAGAGAAAATACATTTTGCAAGCAAAGAATATTTTGCAAGCAAGAAGGACATTTTGCGAGCAAAGGAAGCCACGAAGGTTCGCAAGATAATCTTCAAATCCGAAATGGCGGGACAACACAACTGTCATCTATTGTAAAATCATATAAATAGCTATTTAGGCATGAGAAGTAGGAGAGACACATTTTGAGAGAGGGGATAATTTTAGGAGGAGAGAGAAATTTTTAGAGAGAGATGTATTTTCTTTATCATCTTCTTCCCCAAAATTCTAGAGCTCCAAATATTCATTAATGGAGTCTCAATTGTAAAATCATGTAATCACATACAATCACTAGTGAAGCACCGTGGATGTAGATCACATTGATCGAACCACGTAAAAATCTTTGTGTCTCTTTATAATTTTAGTACCTTAATTCTTAGTTTCATATCAAATTAATTAGGTTTAGGAATCATTTTAATGTATTCTAATGAGGGTGTAGTTGTGAGATAATCCGCAACTACAATCTCAAAAATTCTAACTCTTCCTGTAGCCAATTTCTTTGAATCTTCCTCAATTAATCAAATAGCAGGTAGTGTTTCTAGCGCCAAAATGTAATTGCAGGATTCCCTACAACACACCCCTTATCAAATCTTGATAACAATTCCTAGATCTAAATATAAAAATGGTGATAAAGTACTAAAATTATAAATAAACACCAAGATTTTTACGTGGTTCGATCAATGTGATCTACATCCACGGATCTTCACTATAATAATTTGTAACTACATCAATTTACATTTACAATCTCCATTAATGGAGTTCTTGGAAGAATTCTAGATCTAGTTTTGGGGAAGAAGATGATAAAGAAATTACATTTTCTCTCTCTAAAAATCTCCTTATGCAAAAGAACTTTCTCTCTCTTCCTAAAATTCTCTCTCCCTTTCTCTCTCCTGCTCTCTTCTTTATATAGGTAATTACATAGTGGATGACAGCTCATTTACAACTAAGCTTTCCCTTAATTTCAGATCTAAGTTCTGCGGTAATATCTTTCGCAAGCTTTCTTCATTTCTCTCGAGTTCCTGCTACATTTCCCTCAGGTTTCTGCTACATTTCCCTTAGGTTTCTCCATGTCTCGCAGGATTTTTCCCTCTTGTTATATTTCTTGCGAACTATCACCTTATTTTTGCGAGTAATGATAAAATCTTCACATATTTCGTCATTTCTTGTAATTATTTGCGACACTTGCCATGTGTGGCAAAAATCTTTGCAAGAGCGTTGTTGTTTCGAGATTCTGCTCCTACACTTATCATGTAAATTTTAAATTTCTCTTCTTTCTTTGCTTCTCTGTTCAATTTTCTGCGAGCTTTTTGCAGCTTTGGACGTTCTTCACAATTTCTTACTTCAATTTGGTAGCACAATCTCGCGAAATCCACATCTCCTCTAATTTCTCCAATTCCACTAGGCATAGGAAATTTAATACATTGATGTAATGTTGATGTCATAGCCTTGATTGCATGTATCCACGGTCTTCCCAGTATCATATTGTATGGCGATTCCACATCTACCACACATAATGATATTTGTTTTTTAATTTCTCCTAGTGGAATTCGTACCATTATCTCGCCTTTAGGTTTTGTTATAGACTTTCCAAAGCCATGACCATAATACGTTGAATGAGACATTTCTTCATCCTTATATCCCATCTTCTTGAAGGTATGATAAAATATCATATCTACAGAACTTCATGCGTCTATTAAAGTTCTATTCATAGCCCATTCTTCATCAGATTTTATCGATTTCTCCTTTCTCATTGGTATAGTGGTCACTGTGACCACCGATGGAGATGTATGACTTGAATCTTCTTCTGGTATTTCTGCTGCTGTAAACGTGATTTCTTGTTTTTCCCAATCTTTCAATGATGATATCTTCTCCACTGTCATAATCTTCCTTCCTTCAAAATCCCGTTTATGTATCCTTCCCTTGATATTTTCATGAAATCTATCAATCATTTCTTTTGTTATTACATCACCTTTCAATTTTCTACAATCCTTTTTGATTCTGATAATTCTTCCTTCAATTTTCTACAATCCTTTTTGATTCTGATCATTCTTCCTTCAATTTTCTCACCGATTTACTCTATAATTTCCCTAATCTTGAACAATTTTTATCTTCTTCTTCGCTTTTTCTTCTATTTTCGTTAATTCTCTCCATGTTTTGGGTGCCAAAATGTAGTTGCAGGATTTCCTACACTACACCCTTGTCAAGAATCTATGAAAACTAAGTCATAATTGTGAATGAACAACAACACTTTTATTAATTCACCTTCAGGAAGATTTACAAGAAATATTAAAACTCAGAAGTACAACTTTCCTTCTGAAGTTTCTCTCTCCTCAAAATTCTCTTAGCTCTCAAAAATGCATCCTCCTTTTCTGGATTTAGTTGAACCCTTTATATAGGAAAATACATAGTGGAAGACAGCTAAGATTTCCCTTTAATTTGGATCTACTCTGCGATCTCATCGCCATAATTTTAGTCTTCACCATCGCTAACTTTATAACCATCGTGAAGCAGACTTACTCTTCATATATCTTTAATCGTTAACCGTTATATCACTCTTTTGTGACACTCGCCAAATGTTGTTGAAGAATCTTGCGACAATCTCGTCAAAGTGTTGTTAATACTTGTATAAACGTTTTGGCTTCTCGCAGAAATGTTGTTAATATCGCGGAAATAGCGTTGTAGCGATATTCTGGTACTACAGAGATAATTTTCTGATCATAAGTTTGATTCCATTTGGTTCCATTCATTCTAAGACCACCTTCATTTACTAATTTCAATATTCTACCTTTTAAACCTGGAATACTAGTAACAATACCTTCAAAGAATCTTTTATTTTTTTGAAACCAGAGTTCTTTAAGGCAAGCACAAGCAGCTGTAATCCAAGTTTGCTGAATAATGGAACTTTTATTTGATACACCTCTCCAAATGTCATCAAAACACTTAGGAACTGCAATGTTAAATTGAGAACACAACCAATTCCAAATGTGTAAACTGAATTTACAGTGCCAGAGAAGATGGTTCATACTATCCTCAGCTTCCTCACAGATACAACACTTTGAAACCATTTCATATCCATAGCTAATCATTTTCTCATCATCAATATAAAGTCCATGAATGAGTTTCCAGACATTGCTAGCTATGCTAGGATGCAAAAAGCTATTCCAAATATGTTTAGACCAATGAACTGTAGGTTCTTTCCCCCTTAACTGATTGATTGCTTCTGAAACTGAGAATACCCCTTTAAGATTCACCTGCCAAATGAGCTCATCCTGTTCACCTACATCTGGGAGGTTAAGAGTAGCAATAGCATTTTGAATAACTGCAGGAATGACCCAACTGCCATTAGATAGTAAATCAGACACCTTCATGTGCAATTTGTCTTTAACAAATTGAATGTAACCAATCTTCTCAATTAATGGAGAGTCCCCAATCCATGTATCAAACCAAACTGAGATTTGATTCCCATTACCAATGCACCATTTCAGATCATTCTTTAGAAAACTCCAAGCCCATCTGAGTCCAGGCCAAACAGAGGAAAGCTACCAATTATCTCTCCAAACACCATTTTTATTCATGTACTTTGCTTTAAAAAATAGAGCCCAGTCCTCATTTGATCTCATAATCCTCCACATCATCTTCATCAAAAGAGATTTATTTAGAACTTCAAGCCTCTGAATGCCAAGGCCACCTTCACTATAAGGGGTGCACACTTTTTTCCAAGCCAAAATATTATATTTTATGCTATCCTCCTCACCTGACCAAAGAAAGTTTCTGATAATCCTTTCATAGATTTTAATGATTGAAGCTGGCCATTTATAAACTGCCATGTTATACATTGGCAAGCTACAAAGAACTGATTTAATTAAAACCAATCTATCTTGAAATGATAACATTCTCCCTTTCCAACCTGCAAGCTTTTTTTGCAACATTTCAACTATGGGCTAAACAGTAGTGGTCTTAACTCTTCCAGGAGCTAAAATGACTCCTAGATATTTATCAGGGAAATCACTAACTTCCATTTGTAACCATTCTTTAATCAAATTTTTCCTTTGACTAGAAGTACCTTGAATAAAGCACTTACTTTTGCCTATATTGATGATTTGACCAGAGCAGCTTTGATAGGTATCCAGTAACATAGTAAGATTTTCTATACTCTTCTTAGCACCATTCAAGAAGATGAATACATCATCTGCAAAAAAAAGATGACTAGGATGAATTCCATTTCTGATAACCATTGGAGAAATTTTCTTTTCTTGGACATAAGAAGATAAACTCCTGCTCAAAGCATCTTCCATCAGAACAAAGAGAATTGGAGATAAAGGATCTCCTTGTCTTAATCCTCTTCCCACAGAGAAAAACCCACATGGACCACCATTAACCATAACAGAATTTTTTGCAGCTTTGAAAAGGGTATGTAACCATTCACACCAGGAATCAGTAAAACCAAACTTCTGAAGAACTTGAAACAAAAAATGCCAGCTAAATGAATCATAGGCTTGAGAGATATCTAATTTGAGAGCCACATTACCTCCCCTTCTCTTCTTAGCCATTTCATTCACTAGTTCTGAAGCTAGGAGAATTTGTTCTTGAATACTTCTTCCTTTAACATATGCTGCTTGTTGAGGAGAAATTAACTTGGCCATTAAACTACTCATTCTATTGGTAATAAGATTTGTAAAGATTTTAAAACTCACATTGCTTAAACCAATAGGTCTGAACTGATTGGGAGTTTTTGCACCATCAACTTTAGGAAGTAAAACTAAGAAATTAGAATTTAATCCTTTGGGAATAAACCTTCTTCTCCAGCAAAATTGAACTGATTTCACCACATCTTGTTTTATGATATGCCATCAGGCTCTGTAGAAACAACCTGAAAAACCATCTGGACCAGGAGAGCTATCTGGATCCATACTAAAAATAGTTGCTTTAATTTCCTCCTCTTCAGGGATGACATCTAGCATTTTTTGATCTTCCTCTGTAATCACCTGAGGAATGTGTTTTAACAAAGACTCATCAACTTTCACAGCCTGAAATTTAAATTTTTGTTCATAAAACTTAACCAACTCCTCAGCAATTTTCCCTTGATCAGAAATGATTTCACCATTTTCAGTCTTCAACTCACTAATATAGTTCTTTGCTTGCCTGATTTTGAGCCTTGTATGAAAAAAGTTGGTGTTAGCAGCTCCCTCTTTAATCCATTTAATTCTAAATTTACTCTTTAACAATGAACTTAACTGAACTTCATGAGAGTTGTGTAGGTTCTGAGCTTCAACCAATTTTGCTAATGCATCAACATCATGAGGATTATTATCAGAATTGTGCATGGCCTCATTTACCTTAGCTTCAGCTTCTTTAATCTTTGAATGCACATTACCAAAAACACTCCAATTCCATTCCTTTAGAACACTTTTCAATTTCTTGAGCTTACTTTGAAAAACAAAAGCAAGATCTCCCTCAATCAATTCAGACCAACAATCTTGAACTACTTGCATAAAGGAAGGGTGCTCTAACCACATTTTTTGAAATTTTTGAGGAACATTCTTAGGCTTGGGAATATTTGCACAACCACCAAGAAGTGGAGCATGATCTGAGGCCACTCTTAAACCAACCTTGTAGCCCCAATCAGTATATTTTTGTAGCCACATATTATTGAATAAAGCTCTATCTAAGCAGCATAATATCCTTTTCTTACCATATTGACAGTTAGACCAAGAAAATTGCAACCCAGATTTAGGAGCCTGTAAAAGATCACAATTGTCTAAACAAGAAGTAAAGTCTAACATAACTCTTCTATTTGGACTTCTACCTCCTATCTTTTCATCAGGTGAGACCACATCATTAAAATCTCCCAGAATTAGCCAAGGTTTATTCATTCCACTAATAACTTCCATTTCAGCCCAGAGACTTCTTCTTTGAATATGACCAACATGAGCATGAACACCAGAAATTAAACTACCTCCTACTTCCACTGTTATCATTTGACTAGACATGGAGATGACTGTTGGAGTAGTTAAAGCTTGATTCCAGAATAACCATAAGTTGCCTTTATTATTTAAAACAGAATTATGAATCACCATTTTTTGCATACCAGGAAGATTTAACTTATTACAGAAAGAAGCACTGCATTTTATTTTAGGTTCAGCAACCCAAACAAGAGAAGGAGAAAAATTATTAACTATAGACCATAATTTATTTTGAGCACTTAGTCTTCTAAGGCCCCTTAAATTCCAATATAGGACTTTCATGGTTTGGATTGGAGGTTTTTAGTACCTCCCTTTCCTGGATTTTTTCTAAAATTATACTTGGTAGGATTTAGTGTAGCAGTTACCTTAACCTCATTAGATTCTTTAGGAATTTCAGATTGTTTAGATGATGATGTTTAGGATGGTCTTTGAACAACTCTGGACCAAGAAGTGACTGGAACTTGTTGAAATGAAGTAGTACCATTCTTTCCATCAATAAAATTTATCATACTTTTTTCTATTGCATTATCCTCAGCAACTTGTAAAACTTTTTCAGGCTCCAAAGGGACATGTTGAGGTGTGCTTAGTTTTTCTGCATCATCTAAACCACCAAGAGGACCAAAAGCACCACTAGAATTAGTAATATTGGCATCCTGTTGAAGAGGCTCATTAATCAGAATATGTGTAACAGGAGTATTACAAATATCAAATTTCCTTGGAGTGATTTTCTTCACTACTGTTGAAGATGATGGACTGACATTATCTTAACCATTTACTTTGTTTGAAGAAACACCATGCTCAAAATTCTATGTAACTTTATTGGCCATAAATTTTGGACTGCTTGGAGTATGAGTTGTTGTTTTCTGAGGAGTTTTAAACCTGCATTCCATAAGTAAGTGACCAACAATTTTACATTTATCATAGAACTTGGGAGGTTTTGTTAGAATCACACTTTGCATAAATCCACCAAACTTGGTTTTAATCCAAAGCTTGCTTGGAACTGTTTTTGCCAACTCAATATTCACCAACACTCTAGCATAATAACCATTATCATAATTAAGAGTAGCTTCATCAACCTTTACTGGATCACCTACAGCTCTGCAGATTGTGAAAAGAGTTTTTTCATCTCAGTATTCTAAACTTAGTCCCGGAAGATGAACCCATATCATTGCTGATGATGTTCTATGATTTTCAGGCCTAAAATATGGAATCCAGTTGAGAGTCCATAGAACTTGATTAAATACTTCCCATTTACCAGCTTTGATACTCAACTTATCTCTTTCATTATCAAGTTTAATAATAAAAAAACCTTTCCCCAGAGGAATCATTTTACACTGACCTTCAAGTTTCCATTGATTTTTCAGATTTACAACAACATCAGAGAATTTCAATTTTTAAAGATCCAATCTACCAATTAGAGAGAATTTCCAAGAAGTACAACGTTCTTCTGAATTATTAGTAAGATCTATTGATGGACTTTCTACAGGAGAAATTAAATCCACCACCGACGAACCCATTTCTGAATTCAAGTTATTTTACATTGAACCAAAAGAAAACTCTAATTAACCTAATAAGAAAACTAGAGTACTTAAGAGAATTGATGAAAAAGAAAAACACCAATCATGAGAAATCACCTAATCACCTGTAGAAAACACCTGAATTAATGAAGTGCAACACTGAAAAAGAAGAAAAATTCGCTGAGTTGATCGCCGATCCTCATAGCGCAACTCAGTCCGATTCTAACCTCCTCAAACATCTGAATTTGTACATACAGATTCAGATGCTGGTTAATGCTGGTAAGTTTCATTTTGGAGGTATTCCTCTTAATTGTACTTGTTGAGTAAATGGAGTTCTCGCAGCTTCTTGAATAGCTTCATCGAGCTGCCTTCTTCCTCCTTCTCTTCTATTCTTATCATTCCTCGCATTTATGCTAATTCTCTCAATATTTGCTCATTCTCAGTTGAGTTTTGCTCCATTGGCCTTTTTAATGTAGCTTCCCTTCTTCTGTGCTCTTGCCTTTCTTGTCTTGCGAGATTTTATGTGTCTTTCTCTGCGATTTTCTATTTCGCCCTCCTCTTGAAATCGCAGCTGTTTACTTTGTTCTCTGCGTATTTCTTTATTCCTCCTCATTTCTCTTCATTGCCTATCTAATCTCCTCCGTATTCTATCATATTTCTCCTGAATATTATCATTGTAGCGATTTTGTGTACGTCTCCTTTCTCGATTTTCATGGTTATTTTGTCGTACTACCTCTCGGAATTCTTGTTCTTCTACTTCTACCCTTAATCTTTCCCTCTCGCAAGCCAGGCGTGCTTGTTCGGTGTAATGTCTCTCAATTTCTTTTTCAATTATTCTTTGATTCCTTTGATTCTCTCGCCCATGTAATATCCTCCTACCTTCTTCTGGAGATTCTTCTTCATTTTGGTTGTTTCTTCCTCCTTGATTTCTATTGTTACGTCTATTATCCAATGCTTCTCCATGCGGATTATAGCGATCTCCAATTATTTGTTCTTCTCTATGACGTTGTTCTCCATTAAAATTTTGCACTTCTTCTCTAAAATTTCTCATTGGGGAATTTTTCCTTGGTTCTTCTCTGAGTGATCTTGAATTTGATCTAACAGTACTTCTTGATCTCTTTCTTTGTAACCTCAAATTATCCTTTCTTAGCTCATGATTTTGTCTTGTTAAATTCGCACGCTCTTCTGCCTCTAATCTCCTTTCTTCCTGTATTCTTTGTCTCAAATCATCTACTATTTCATTTTCACGTACTTCATGAATTAATCCTCCAACCATTTCTTGATTTCTTTCTCCTTCTTCTTCATTTCTTAATTGTCGATTTTTTGCTTCTTCCATCGAATCCGAACTCCAAGTATGCACGCTCACTCTATCATAATCCACATTCCTATCTCGTGTTTGTGTTTGTGTTTGTTGATTCGGCTGTTGAATTGAAATTTCTGCTTCATTTCTTATTATATTTCTTCCTGATCTTATCCTTAAAGATTCTTCCTATTCAGCTGTTCCCTCACCTGCAAGTCTTTTACTTCTCCTCACAGTTATCGGTGGTTCTGATGTATTTCTTCTTCTTCTAGCCATTTCTTCAACTCTAACAATTTCTTCAAATCTTCAAGTTGTAATTAGAGATTTCTTAGCTTGATTCTCCCTGTTTCTGGGCGCCAAAATGTAGTTGCAGGAATTCCTACACTTCACCCCTGATAAGAATCTACAAAAATTGAGTTATCTTTGAGAATGAATTACGACACTTTTTTATTATTCTAACTTTTGAATTCTTTACAAAAGACATAAAAACTCAGAAGTACAAATTTCTTTCTAGAGTTTCTTTATCCTCAAAACCTTATCAACTCTCCAAAAGACATCATCCTTTTCTGAACCTAACGAACCCTTTATATAAAGTTTCACATAGTGGATGACATCTAAGTTATCCTCCTTTTTCGAATATACTTTGCGATCTTATCACGAGTGCTATAATATTCTCTCTCACAAAATTGATAACCATCGCGGGATAAACATACCCTCTTTGTATTTCTTCTATCGTCAGCTTCTTTTGGATTCTTCTGTGACGCTCGCGAAATCTCGTTAAAGAATCTTCTGTGACGCTCGCAAAAGTGTTGTTAATATCGCAAAAATAGTGTTGTAGCGATATTATGGTCTTACACCATCTCTAAGTTAGCTTTAGTCAAAGAGTAAGAGAGGCGAGATATTTCACTACTTAATGAGTTTTGCTCCTGAACTAATTGAGTATTCTCTTTGGTAAGGTTATCTATTTGATCAATAGAATATGTATGAAGGTTATCTAATCGGTTATACTGATCCATCCAAATATCTCTATCAACACGAGTTTCTTCAGTGACAGATTCAAACTGATATCTCTCCATTATTCATTTCTGGTTTAAAGCTTAGCGTACGAATGAAAGACTTTAAGAAAAGGACAGAATTTTTTATAAGATAAATCAAAGGCGAAGATCAGAAAATCATACCTTTTAGTTCATTATTTTTCTTGCGAAGAAGTTCACAATCCAGCGATATATTTTGGAATTTTTGTTTTTCCAGACGAAGAGCATCACGTTCCAAGGTCATCGTTTGGAGATTCTTGTTCAAAATTTCCACTTCCATCTCCAATGTTGTTTGCGAAACCATTCTCTCAAAGCCAACATACTTATTTAAAATTTCGCAAGCACTCAATTTGATGGGGTTTGTCTAAGATTTCTTGATACCATCCAAAGCATCAGATAAAGTTTGGAACACAATATCTATCCTATCTAAAGCGTCTTTGGAAAAGGAAGAGAATTCAGATGAAGAAGTGGTGATATTAGAAGATCGAGGAACTGAATAATTTTTCGTAATGACTGTGTCATTTGAAGGTGAAGTTTGGGGAAAATTAGTAGTTGGGATTAAGAAAGAGTCGATTTGAGAAGCATTAACAACAAGAGAAGAAGGGGTTTCACTCGCAGAAGAGTTAATAAGATGGGTTTCGTTCGTAAGAAGACCGGTTGAAGGGGAAACGTCTGAGGAAACATTTTCGCAAATGAGAAGTAAAGGTTCAGATTGCGAAGGTACCGTGGGAGATTTTAAAGGGATAAGTGAAGAAAATGGAACAGAAGTTTCAACAATCTTAAGATGACGAGATTTCTTGGGGAGGTTGTTGGTATCTTTGTCACCCTGCGAATAACAATCCAGATAAGAAACAGAGGAAATAATATTATTATTAAAAGAATAATGTTTCTTACTACCTTATTATTCGCAGACTTTCTTTTTATCGCAACAACTTTGGGACGCGAATTTGTGGGTGAATTAGGGTTTTGAGTTGTAGATTCAACATTAAAAGTGCTTTTGCTGAAACGGAAACAGTATGGGAATTACACAAAATACAAAATAAACAAGATGATTCCAGTAAAATAAGATCAGTTTCAGCAAAATCAAAAGAAGAAAAGGAAGAAAACTAACCTTGCTGATTCCATGGGAGCAAAAAGAAGCAATAGCAGGAAGATAAGGAAGATGAAGAAAGTTGCAGACGATGAAGAGTTACAAAGAATATGAAAGATGAAGACGAAGTAAGAGAAGAAGTAGAATAAGAAAATTATTTCTTCATCAGATCCCTCTTTAAATATACAAAAGAATATGACCAGTTTAACCGGTAAATAAAGGAATGATGACACGTATAAACGGTTATGCTAAATTTAAGGAATCTGGACGATAGAGAAAAAAATTGGAAAGATGGGCGGTTGCGACACTTTGAAGTACAAATGCACTGCGCGGTGAGTGCTTGTATATTCGAGAGATCAATCTTTGCAAGTTCGGCCTAAACCAAGAAATGGTCGTTCCAGACTTCTTTCGGTCACAAAGTGAAGGAGATGGGGTTGATCTTAGGGAGGGAAACGAAGAAGGTGTTGAGATTGTGAAGGTGTTGGCTATGTATGACTTGTATCAGAAAGCTGAACTGTCTTGAAGGATGTAAGCTATCAGTTCCGGTGTTTGAATACGATTGTATCAACACTTGCTTCTGTTATCTCGTCTTGTGCTGTTGTTGCTTGTTATTTTGAAAAATAGGTCGGAGAACCTATTTATACAAGTCTTTTGGCCTAACCTTCGTATCTCGTGGGAAGTGGAGAAAGTGGAGTGATGGAGTAGTGGAGTAGTGTGTTGGTGTCACACGACCAGGCTTGCCCACTTCTCCCATCATCAATAACCGTCCATGACTTCCTAACACGTTCTTGTGATGGCGCGTTGTGCGCTACACGCTGTAAACCACCAGACCAATACCCCAGTATGTATCCCCCAGTTTGTGACATGATTGATGTCTCGAGTGTGTGGATCGTGTGACCCATATAAAGTAGCATGTAATGCTATGTTATTTAGGAAATTGGTACTTGTGAAGTATCGTGTGTATATTATGCAGGTACTACATCGAGTATATTCAGCATGTATGAAGCATCATTGTTTGAGAGTCTCAAGGTAACTTCATGTCCAGCCTACTTCATGTGATGTTTTGGAAGTTGCGCATGCAAACCCTCCCTTGATCGATCACATGGTGTAGTAGAGTGACGGGTGGTGATCACCATGACGCCACACTGACCAATTAACTCCTGACCAGGGATGTATAGCCAAGCCGGTGAAGTTGGACGGATGAGATGATCTTTGAGACACTTATCTGCGACCGTTGATGGAATTAGGGTTTATGAAAAGGTTCGCAAGCATCACTTTTCAGCTTGGTCGAATCCAAGCTTGGGACACAACTTTGGGTAGGACGGTCGTGCATGTGTGTAGACAACATGACGGTGTAGGATCCTATACCTCATTGTCTCACGAAAGTGTGATATAGGCCACTCAATTCGTCCTGCGAAGTTGTGTGGTTGAGATCAATTTGCGACAGAAAATTGGTGCCGCAAAAGCCGCACGCCGTACCAACTTCGGGAGGGAGTTCCAAGACGACCAAGATTAGTCGGTCTTGGCTGATTACTCCAACGTGTAGGTGGTAGGCTGGTGTTCACCCCTATGCCTTACCATCCCACGAAAACATGATATAAGCCACTCAATTCTTCCGGCGAAATCGACCGGCTGAGATTAGTTTACAATTTGGAATGAGCGACCATGCATGTTGGAGGCGCGCGAACCGAGGATAAAAAGATAGTTCGGTCTTGGCCGATCAGGTGAGGGGATATATGGGTCCACGGTGGTCATGTTGGTATGACCGGACCTGCTTTGATCTAATCTCGGACCCTCCATTCGTGCCGGAGAAAATGGACGCTCGTGATTTCAAAACCCTAACTTTGGGTTTCAAATCCGTGCGTCATGCTCCATTCGAGCGCACGAATTGGAATGACAAACCATAGTAGGTCCTGACCAATTGGTCAGGTATGTTGGTGGGTCCATGGTGATTGTGTTGACATGCTCCGTGCCCTTTGAATCAACATATGCACCCTCCATCTATCCCTGCGAAGATGGATGGTTGAGTCTGTTTTGCGACACATGTAATGTGCCGCAAACCCTAATTTAGGGTTTTGCGTCCATACTGCTATGGTTTGGACGTTTTGGAAAGCTATGCCAATCTTTTGGGGAGGCCGACCATGCGGGGCCCGTATTGGTTCGACATCGGATGTTCCATACCTGCTTGGGGGTTATGGAATCGATCTGGGCCATCCAATCATGCAGGTGGAGTTGTATGGTCGTGATCATATCCAGACTGATACAGTCAGTCCGGATGCTCAATCGGACTAGTATAACACACAGAGAGTGGCTCAATCGGGCTAGTATAACACACCGAAAGTTGCATCTTGTACGGGTATTTCGTACATGTTTCATTATAATGCTTGGAGATTCGTGTTGCTCTGTTTTGAGCAACACTCATTCGTCATGCCGCACTGATAATGTAAGACCATAATATCGCTACATCTATTCTCTGCGATATTAAAAACACTTCCCAGGGAGCGTCACCGCAATATTTTCAACAACACTTCACGAGTGTCACAAAAGCCTTCAAAAGAGTGACATAATAACTGGCGATTGAAGAAAACTTGAGAAAAGTATGTTTGTTCTGCGATGGTTACAAAACTTGCGAGATTTAACATTTCAACTATTGCGGTACAATCGCAGAATCAACCCTAAATAAGAGGAAAACTTAGTTGTCATCCATTATGTAACTACCCTATAAATATAGACCCAATGCGTCCAGAAAAGGATGATGTATTTTTGAGAGTTAAGAAAGTCTTGAGGAGAGAGAAACTTCAAGAGAATAGTTGTAATCTTGAATTCTTCCATTTCTGTAAACATTTCTGAAACCAAAATAATAAAGTGTCATTTTTCATCTTCAATTATAAGTTGAATATAGCAAAATATTAACAAGGGTGTAGTGTGGGAAATCCTGAAACTACATTTTGGCGCCCGAAACAGGGAGAATCAAGCTAAAAAATCTCTAATTAAAATTTGAGGATTTGAAGAAATTGTTAGAGTTGAAGAAATGGCTAGAAGAATAAGAAATACAGCAAAACCACCAACAATTGTAAGGAGGAGTAAAAGACTTGCAGGAGAAGAAACAAATGAATTAGGAGAATCTTCAAGGATAAGAACAAGAAGAAATAGAATAAGGATTGAAGGAGAAGATCAAATTCCACAACCTAATCAACAAACATCGGTACAAAATATAAATGTGGATTATGATAGAGTGAGTGTGCATACTTGGAGATCGGATTCGATGGAAGGTGAAGAAGATCAACAATTAAGAGACGGAAGAAGAGAAAAAAGAAATCAAGGAGTGATTGAAGGATTAATTCATGGAGAAGGCAAAAATGAAACAGCAGGTGACCCAAGACGAAGAATACAAGAGGAAAGAAGATTAGAGGTGGAAGAACGTGCAAATTTAACAAGACAAAATCACGAGTTAAGAATGGAGAATTTGAGGTTACAAAATAGAAGGTCAAGAAGTACCGTTAAATCGAATTCAAGATTATTAAGAGAAGAATTAAGGCAAAATTCTCCAATAAGAAATGCTAGAGGAAATATCCAGGAGGAAATGCAAAATCCAAATGAAGAACAACGTCATGGAGAAGAAGAGGTAATAGAAGATCGCCATGATCCGCGTGGCGAAAATTTGGATAATAGATTTAACAACAGAAATCAATAGGGAAGAGACAACCAAAATGATGAAGATAATCCAGAAGAGGGTAGGAGGATATTACATGGGCGAGAGATCCAAAGAATAATTGAGGAAGAAATTGAGAGACATTATGCTGAACAAGCACGACTAGCTCGCGAGAGAGAAAGATTAAGGGCAGAGGTAGAAGAACACGAATTCCAAGAGGCAGTACGACAGAATAACCATGAAAATCGAGAAAGGAGACGTTCACAAAATCGTTATGATAATAATATCCAGGAAGAGTATGATAAAATACAAAGGAGAATAGAAAGACAGCGAAGAGAAATGATGAGAAATGAAGAAATTCGCAGAGAAGTTCAGCTGCGATTACAAGAAGAAGGTGAATCAGAAGATCGCAGAAGAAGGAATGTGGGTGTAGATGAAGACACACAAAATATCGCAAGACAAGAGGTATATGAACGCATGAGAAGGGAAGCTGCATTAAAAAGACCGATGGAACCAAATTCGACGGCGAATGAGCAAATTTTAAGAGAATTAGCAGAGATAATGGGAATAATAAATAACAGAAGAGAAGGAGGTAGAATGCAACTTAATGAAGCTATTGAATAATCTTCAAGGACTCCATTCACTCAAGAAGTACAATTAAGAGGAATACCTCCAAAGTGCAACTTACCAGCATTAACCATCATTTTTGATGGAACTACCTGTGCTGTACAACATGTTAAGGCTTACGTTAGGTGTATGCTGCAATGGGAGAATCATGATGCTGTATTATGCAAGTATTTTGCTTCTAGCTTAACTGGAGAGGCGCTAAAATGGTTTGAGGGATTGCCAAAAAATACTATAACTTCTTTTGATCATTTACAAGCCACATTTCTGGGAGCATATATAAGCAACAATTCATCGCGACCAGGTATTGAAGATGTGTTTGGGTTAAAACAGAGTGTTGGCGAGAGTCTGAAACATTTAACCATAAGATGGAAGACAATGTGCAGTGAGATGGCAGGAATAGTAGATGAGAGATATCTTATCTTGTCTTATATCAATGCAATGTTCGCGACCAATCTGCTGTACATACAAATTTTCAGAGTCAAGAATACAATCACTATGACTGAACTGCGAGAGATACAAGAAGAGTACATTGCTTTGGAGGAGAAACAAAATGAGATGGAATCATATCCAATCGCGAATACCAATTCAGTAGAAGCAAATGGGATTTTACTTCCTAAAATGATTAACAATGTGGCGAGCAGCTCGCAAGCACAACAAGAGAAAGTAGATACTGATAACCAGCAGAAGTTGGTAGCTATGGGTAGTCGAGATCAAGAAGAATATGAAAGGGAGAAGAATTATTACAATCGCGGTGGGAATAATAAGATTCAAAGGCTTGATCAGCCGCAAGAAACGTATGGTGGACAGAGGAAAAACAATTTCAGAAGCCAAGGAAATCAGAAGATCATATGGGAAGAAATTAAGATGCCTCCTCTAAATGCTAGTATAGAAAAAATCTGGGAAGCTATCATTTTGATGGAAAATATACCATCTCCATGGAATATGGGAAAAGAACCACATCCTAATAATCGTAGCCAATAATTTGTCCTTACCATCATTTTCATGGTCACACAGTAAATGATTGCAGGAATGTCAAGAGAATAATTTTAAGGATGATCGACCAAGGAAAGCTGAACCACTTTTTAGTAGGACATCCACAATCTCAGCGATTGCCTCCAGCACTAGAAATTCGCAGGGTAAATACTGTGAAAGGAGCAGAATCATTCGTAATAGAAGTTGGGGCTAAAGCAAAGAATTTGTTTTGTAATTCCATTGTACGTTCACACAGAACTATAGAGGATTTCCATGATAATGTTCTAAGCAGAGTCTTCGCGAGAGATAAAGATGGAAGAAAGATAATGAATATCGCGAGATCCTCGCCGTTAGAAGAATGGCATAAGCAAACTATATCTTTCACTGCACAAGAAGTACCAGAGCCTGGTGATCAGCATGATAACCCATTGGTAGTAAGGTTAGAGATAAACCCCAAGCAAGTAGTAGAGGAAGATGAAGAAAATGATAACGAAAATGAAGATTCTTGGGCCATTTATAGAGTTCTAATAGACACAGGCAGCTCAGTTGACATATTATTTTATCATACCTACAAGACCATGGGTGGAAGAGACGAAGATCTAATACCATCAACATATAAAATTTATGGTTTTAATGGTACTGCCAATAAATCCAAAGGGGAAATTGAAATGCGGATTCCATTAAAGGGGATAACTTCCAAGATCTTGTTCTGTGTTGTTGACATTAAATCACCTTACAATGCCATGATTGGCCGACCTTGGATACATGGGATATTAGGTGTAGCATCTACTTTCCACTAGTGTGTTAAATTTCCTCATCCTAATGGTGTTGGAGTTATTAAGGGAGATTAGGGAGAAAGCAAGAAATGTTATGAGATTAATATAAAATCTTGCGAGGAAAGAGCTGAGAAGAAGAGCAATTTGAAGTACAACATCAAGCAACGACAAAGATGTAAAAGATTGATGATTGATTCAATAGAGCAGCGAGATGGAGATGATGACGAGCGGCTCGCAAATAAGGAAAAAATAGCAAAACGTAACAGAAAAGCAGAACCAGAAGATACTAAGTAGAAAGGTAAAATAATGAAATTTAAAGAAGATTACGCAGAATTTGTTTTAAGAAAATGCAATTGAAAATAGTACTCTGTTTGAAAGAATTGCAAAATTTTACAAGAAAATCAAAGAAATGAAATTTTATCAGAGTTACAATACTCGCGAGAAACGCGAATAAAATTTCGCAGAGATTAATAGAATGGGGCGAACCTTTATGGAGTGCACCCTAGTTCGTGAATAATATTTCGCAATAGGCAAATGTAAGACCTAATAGTGCGTCATATAAGGGGGTATCTCTTGACATGACTCAGTGATAAGGTTATTCCGCTGGTGGAACCTGAGTTATGCAGATGTTGGGATTAAAGAAAACCTATCCAGGATAGGGATCTTAGATTTCCAATTATATAAGGTTATACCCTGGTTGGACGACTAAAGACCTCTTATAAGAAGTGCAAAGTATGACCAAGGTGCCAAGGTACAGGGTTGAGCCAAGGGTGCACGGGGCGTACGAAACTACCCTGGCCATTCTTGGTAAGTATTGGCTATGATGCACTTGGCCTGAAGAAAACCCCACTTAGGGTGAGGTCTTGTAACTATAAGCCACATAGGGATAAAGGACAAGAGGCTGCGAAAATAGCTGGTTGTTGGAAAATCTGGATGGGAGGAGCTAGTCTTGTATGGCCGATGTGCCCTCCTTGAAGGGGCAACCAGGGGGAAGATAAGGGCGGCACCCTCCATTAGGGAGCTGATAAGTGTCTAAAGACGGCAATGTCATGGGGCTTTATGATCGCAAGAACATTTAGGCCTGTCATATTGTCGCGTGACGAAAGTTATACAAAGGCAACAAGCTAAAAGAGAAAAGTTAAGATGAGATCAATGGGATTTTACATTTAACAAGTGTAAAGACGTCCTGCGATTTCATCGCAAGACGGCAATATCATAAGGTTTAATTCTTGCAAGAGAGTTTATACTTATCATATTGTCGCAGAGATGTTGAAAAAATATTGATAAGACAAGATCAATGGGTCAATACATGCAAATGTAAAGACGTCCTGCGATTTTGTCACAGAAAGAAAAGATATGGCAAAATAAGATCTTTAATTAGGAAGGCATAATAAGACCATGAGATTATTGCGATAATGCTCAAATAAATCATAAAGTTATGCGATTATTACTAGCGATAACATCGCCGATATTGAGGCAAATTTAATTTGATTCACAACTAATATATAATCTCTACTCAATTTTTTCATATTGCAGATGAATAATAGAGGAAAGTATGGGAATGCATAGAATGATGAAATTATTATTCATCCATCATATGATAAAATTGCATAGATGATACATTTATACAAATAAGTAAAGGATAATAATTATGATTGATTGATTATGTTGCAGAAAAAGAATTGTTTTCTAATTCTTACAGATAAAAGCAAAAGAAGTTTACACATCAAGTTGGAGAAGCTCGCAGTGATGTTACGAGAGGCAAGAAATAAATGTATAAATTTATAACAAAGAAAAAGAGAAGAAACAAGACTAAGTAGACCCATCACCACCTTCATCAGAGCTCTTTTCTTTTTCAGATTTCTCTTCATTACCAGATTTTTGTTCTTCATCATTATCTTCATCTACGTCAGATTTCTCTTCCTCGCCAGATAATTCTTCATCATTATCATCTTCGCTAGACTCCTCAGCTTCACTATCAGAGATAACTAAATTTGGGGAATCAGCTGGAATTTCCTTTGCAATATCGGGGTATGTAGAATGAGGAATACCATGATCATCGCAGACTAGTTTAACAACGTCATTACGAACACGGAGAAGGGTATTACTAAAATTTGAAGATGATATTTTCAATTTATCCTTCAATCTAGAATACTTTTCATTGCGAGAAGATATATTTCCAGCGAGTTGGCTTTTCTCTTCTTCTAACTCATCAAATCTTTTACGATAGTTCTTTTCGGATGCTGCGAGCAAAAGATAACAAAGTTAATACATATAGGATGATTCAATTAGGAAATAATTCAGGGAAATCATAAGAGTGATAACCTGTTCTTTCAGAAATCATGTCTTTAATTAAAGTCGTTTGATCATCATGAAGACTAACATCTACACCTAAATTAGTTCTGGCGTTATCAAGAATCTTCGCAGCCTAAGAAAACTTATCATCGCTATTAATAAGGAGACGAGATCGAACTTGAGTTTCCCTCGCAAGAAGATCTTCATTCTCACGGATAAGTTTATCTCTTTCCGTTTAAACATTAAGAAGAGTTTTATGAAAGTTTTCTAGGGTCTTGGAGCCGTTTTTAACAGCAAGATCCTTCCCATCAATAAGATCACTATTCCTTTTTCTTAATCTATTCACTTCTTCCTTTGAACTAAGATAAAGGTTCTTAAACTTGTTGGTTAAATTTAAATTGAACCTATGTTCAATTTTTAAGAGATTAAGTTTGGATTTAAGTTCATCAATAGAGAGAGATTTAATCCTATCGTCTGAGATGTTACTTAAAGAACTATTAAGGCAAGCAAGAAGGGTATTATCATATACAGGTTCAGGGAAGGATTGGAAGAATGTAGCCTCGTCAGTAAGACCATAAATATCTGCAAAAATGGTTGCTTGAATAAGATGCGATAGGGTGAGAAGAATTAAAATAGAAAAGAAATAAATCATACCATAGAGTTGTTAATTAGCTTTATCAAGATCAGAGATTTTTTTCTTGTCAACTGAAGCTTCAGTCTCCATCTGCTTATTTTTCCTGCGAAGCTCAATAACTTCCAACTTCTAGTTTTTCTTTATCTTGGCGAAAATTAGCAGCTTTCTTTTCATAAATGATACGCCTATTGTCTAAATCAGAAGCAACAGCAAAAGCGGCTCTTCCAACCTGCGATAAAACTATATAAATCAATGTCTGACAAAAATATCAATAGATACAAAAAGGATGAACAAGTAGAAGCATACCAGGCTGCCAAGTGAATTTAAAAGACTTGGAGTCAGCGATCTTGAAACCCCGCGAAGGGAATCACTGTCAGCTAGTATGGGAGCATCGCAGACTTTGGCGAGGGACTGGGATATTTCATTAATAGCTTCATCTCCATACTCATTTGGGATACCAAACATATTCTTGCCAAATTTTTTGGATAAATGAGCCATCGAAGAATCAGAATCAGAAGAATTCTTTATAGAAGGGAAGCTGTTATCATTGAAATCCTCATCATTATTATCCTTGTCAAAATCAACACTTGGATTTTCTGGAATGGGTTTAGGAGTTGAAGAAGAAGAAGGTCGGGTCTTCCTTTTCTTCAAAGGAGGATCGTCAGATTCTTCATCGCGAGGGGCAGAAGACTTCCCTTTGGGAGGAACAGTGGATTTATCCTGATCGCCAGATTCTTCACCATGAGAGGCAGAAGACTTCCCTTTGGGAGGAACAGTAGATTTATCCTTTAAAGATTTTTCTTTAGTTCTCACGGGTTTTATTGGTTCTAGTTCTTCGATTTCCTGCGAGCACAAATGAAGATAAGAAATAGGGGCAACAATATATTGTTAAAATTTATGAGGAAATATTTCTTACTTCATCCGTGAAAGATTTGAGAGCTAAGAAAGTGTTGGGTTTCCTAAAAGTTTGGTAGCTGAGCTTCATTCTATAAATCTGAGAAATATCAAAATAATTAGCGAGAATATAAAAACATGAAGAAGATAGTGAATAGTAATAATGCAAAAAGTTGAGAGGATATACTTCTTTAGATCTTTCAGGCCAGTTGAAGACCCATGGCTCATACTCTGAGAGATTCGCAGGTAATGGGAGAGAACTAGATATATAAGGACCTTCAAGACATAATGGAAAAATAAACCACTTATCATCGCTAGAGTGGCGAGGGCCTAGATTAGTAGGTGTATGCCAATCAATGTCTAACATAAGAGCCTTATCATCATCGACCTTTTCTTTCTTCAAGCGGACACCCCAGCAAGTGCTATCCCTCTTCATAGGAACTATCTTGTAATTTTGGAAGAAATTCTCCACAGTATAATCTGCAGAGACAATGGGAACATCTTTAAATTGAGGATTCTTCACAGCTTCTGGATAACGAGATCCTTTTTCAGATCCTTTTTCAATCTCCACCTAATTGATATATCGCTCGCGAGAACCTCTCGTCAGATATTATTTGATAGAATAATGGTAATTCTGGGTCATAGAGAGGAAGGGGAAGACCAGCTTCAAGTTGACCTAGCAATACTATGATCTTCTGGAGAGAGCATTGATGATCATAAAAAGGTTTGAGAGAAAGTTCAGATTTAGGGTTTTGACCTGGAATTGTAGACAAGGTAAAACCTTTGCTTTTGAGCTTTTCTCACATCTCATTAAAAGCAGTCAAGTTTTTAGCACCAGCAACAACCATTTTTGAGTATGGGAATGAAAGAAAAGGTTGAAAAATAAGAAAGAAATCAAAGCGATGACAGACGCACAATTTACGGAAGAACAGTAAACTTGCAGAGAAGTTACGCAGAGAAAGAAAAAGAAAGTAAAAAGAGGAAAAGAAAAGAATGAAAGGAGTATTTATAGAAGAAGAAATTTCTCGAAGAAGGTGAATGCAATAAATGTTAAGAAAAGACATGAACGGTCAGATCGCAGCAGTTAGAGAGGACGTGTCGTAAATTCATTAGAAGAAATAATATGTAAGAAACAGCTGGCGAAAGATACAGAAACGTGTCAGAAGAAAGATTAATGAAGAGATAAGTAGTTACGGCATTTAAAGTTCTCATGATCTTATCTTCTCCGCAGAAAAGACATGAGAAGAGGCAAGATGTAGGACCAGAATATCGCTACATCTATTCTCTGCGAGATTAACAACACTTCCCAGCGAGCGTCACCGCAAGATTTTCAACAACACTTCACGAGTGTCACAAAAGCCTTCAAAAGAGTGACATAATAACTGACGATTGAAGAAAACTTGAGAAAACTATGTTTGTTCTGCGATGGTTAATAAACTTGCGAGATTTAACATTGCAACTATCGCGGTACAATCGCAGAATCAACCCGAAATAAGAGGAAAACTTAGCTGTCATCCATTATGTAACTACCCTATAAATATAGACCCAATGCGTCCAGAAAAGGATGATGTATTTTTTAGAGTTAAGAAAGTCTTGAGTAGAGAGAAACTTCAATAGAATAGTTATAATCTTGAATTCTTCCATTTCTGTAAACATTTCTGAAACCAAAATAATAAAGTGTTGTTTTTCATCTTCAATTATGAGTTGAATATAGCAAAATATTAACAAGGGTGTAGTGTGGGAAATCCTGCAACTACAGATAATGAGTACAGGAAATACAAGGCTGGTTGCGCATTAATTAATAATGTTGTAAATTCACATGGTATATGGGATTGTTGCTACATGATCCAACCTGGATGAATTTCGTGTATTTTATTCACAGAATGGGATTGTTGCCACATGCTCCATTCTATGTGAATTAGTAAAGTGAAGGAGTATCCATCACTTATTAATGGCCTTATCTTTTACAAGATGTTAGCGCATAATTTTTAGGTTTTACAATTTTACCCTTAAATGAAAATCCACCATCAACATCAAGTCCCCTGCCTAGCACATAATGGTTACACTATTGTGGGGTAGGCATGAGATGGTGACATACATATTTGAGAAAGACAGGATAAAAGAAGTTTACCCGGAAGAGTATTGACCTACCACTAGTTTTCCATGACGTTGCGCTTGTATGGAATCCTTTGGTGGGACCGGATTCCTTCTTTGGGTAGTTGAATCAAAAGAGGAATCCACTCAAAAGAGGAATCCTTGTTCTACTAGGATTCTCCCAAATTGTGTCTATAAAAGGGAGCAACTCTTTTCCTTTTTCTCTCGAATTGTTTTTTTTTTTGTTTTTTCTAGAAGCTCTCGTCCGTGCGCTCCACTGCCGCCGCCAACCGCCGTTGCTGGAGCTTCCGCCAGACGTCTGCCGCCGCCGTCCGTCCGACCAAGGTAAGTTTCGTTTTTTTTTTTTTTTTAGGAAAAAACCCTAATTTCATAGGTAAAACTTTTGATAGATACATCATGCTTAGCTTTCCCATCAAGATTGATAGTAAAACTGCCCATTTTTGCTAGAATCATTTGGTATTGCGATCCCACAAATATGCCGTCTTTTGCTTCTCCTTCCATTGTTGCATGCAAAACCTAGCTTCTTAGGTTGTAGCTTCGAGATAAATTTGGCTTGAATTTTGTAAACACGATTCGCATAAATATATGAAAACCGTGTTATAATACGTGCACATGAATGCAGCCCCACCATGCGTGTTTGATTCGAACGTGGCCCCACCTAATATGCTTGACTGAAAGTCGACTTTATGATATCCTTGTGCCCTGAACCAATATCGACCTTGATACTTGAGAGATACCATACTTGAAATTAATACCAGACTTGAAGCTTGAGCAATACCAGACTTGAAATTAATACCAGACTTGAAGCCGATACCGGACTTGAACCCAATACCGGACTTGAAACTTGTGCATTCAAATGTGAATTGTGTCTTGTTGTGTGTGACTACATCTCATGCGTTTTTCATACGAGTTATAACTCCTGTCTTTTATTTCATTGTGGAATGAAGAAAAGAATTCATATTGAAATGTCTTCCGGAGATAATGTTGGTGCCAAGTCAGGAAGTGTTGACAGCTTCAAAGATATGCCGAATATCGATGATGAGTTGTTCACCTCGCCTTTTCCTAACATTAAGAGACATCCTTCTCACCAGATAGTCCTGCTCTCCGGTTCAAAAAATATGGAAGCTGATCCATCTTCTTCTTCAGCGCTTGTGATGAGATTTTGTCTCCGGAGAAATGAATATCCGCCTTCTCCTATTGACTTCAAGATTTTTCATACTCCACTGGGTTATTATGAAGGATGGATGAGACGCATGTTGAATAATAAGGATATTAAAGATAATTTGTCCAAAGAGAAAATCCTTAATACGGTCATGGCTTCTGCTGCTCTTGAAATTAAGAAAGACGATGCAGGTTTGATTACCTTCGTTTCTCGGTGGCTCCCTTCTACTCATACAACTATATCTAAATGGGGAGAGATGACTATTACTCTGGAGAGTGTATCTGCATTAATGAACTTTCCTGTCACCGGAAGTCTTTATTACAAGCTTTCTGACACGGAACAACGTAATTATGACATCATACTTCAAAAGGTGGAAGGTTTCGACAGTCTGTACAAGGAGGAGAAAAAAGACATAAGATGCTTTTACACCTGGTGGGTGTCGAAGTGATCTTCTGCAGACTCGGATCAAGGGTTGGAAAATGATCTCAGTGTGATTGCGTTCCTGTCTTTGTGGCTATCCAGAGACATATTTGACGATGGTTCTGGAAAGAAAGTCATAAGAAGTGACCTTGTTAAGCTCGCTATAAGGCTAGCAAAAGGTGAACTTCTTCCCCTAGGCGCCTTATTCCTTGGATCATTGTACTCTCATCTGGACACCTTAGCAATGGACATGCATGTTTCTAATGGGTATAAAAAGGTGGATTCGCACGTTCACTTCGCTTTTCTTCATGCATTCTTATGGGAACATTTCAAAGTCTATGTTCCTGCTCCTGCGTATTCGCTCAGTAGTTTGTACGGTGGTTCGAGAATACTTCGTTGGAATAGGAGGCGTCCCAAAACTGGTGCGAAACTTGTGGAAATCTTTGATAATGTGTCTTCCATAGATTTCCGTCCATGGGGACCAATCCATTTTTCCATTGTTAAACCGAAGACCTTTGCTATTGCTTCTGACAGTCTTGATGCTGGGTTGCGTACTGATGCTAAGACCCTGAGATTCGGAGAACTTGTTTATCTGCACAGCTATATCCTGGGGTATGTCCCATCTCTATTCAACGAAGCATTTACTGTGACTCTGTATAATATTAATAGGGCTGCTCGTCAAATGGGATTTGACCAGGGTGTTCCATTTATCCGTCCATCATAGGTTCCGAAATAATTTCTCCCGGATATTCTTAATGTTGACATGTTCTTAGAACGGCTGAGTCTTCCTTTCTGGCCTATTGGGATAAAACCCCCGGTAACTGATAAGTATAAGGAATTTTGGAGGAAATAACTGTTGGCTTTTCAGAATTTCTCAGAGGACGTTGTGGCGGATTCTCGTGGTGATCCATCCCCTGATGTTCTGAAGAAACATTTCCGTTTGAAACCACTCCCAGGAAAACATACCAAGGCTGATGATTGGAGTCCCCAAGCAGGAGGGAGGTCCAAAAGGCAGGCAAGCAATTCGGTGATCCTCAATTCTTCCAATATGCAGGTATTTAAATCTCTTTCTGTCGACTCTTTTATTTCTCCAGAGTTCTCTCTTCAAAGAGTGATTCTTGCTTGAATTTAGGAAATTCCTAAAGAGAATGTTTTCACAAGGTTGGCGCACATTCAGAACGAAAAATTCGGTGACGTTGGCCCTCGTGTTGAGAAGTCTGGCGATACTAATTCTTATGCTGAGAAGTCTGGTAAAACCGAAACCGCTCCTTCACTGGATAATGACAGAGATGGCGCAAGCTCGGCTGGACAAGGAACCTCTGTAAGTGATATTGTTGATGAGGCGATGATGGAAATCAGCACCCAGAGCGAATTAGAAATCAGGAGAAATGTAGGAGAGGCAACATATGTTATCGTTGAGACGACTCCCCTTGAAGCACGTTCTGAACAGGTTCCGATAAATCAAGCTGTGGTGACTTCTTCTGAAAGGCCTCCTACGGACGACAAGGCTCCTGCAATTGGTGAAGTATCGGTAATGAAGCCTGGGGCTTTGTTCGATCCTCCTTTCACTGTACCCTCTCCAGGACATGTGTTGGTTGGAGGATTCAGCATGCCAGCTCAGTTCGAAGGGTTGTACAAGGCGATATGGGAGAAGCGCGGCCACATTTCTACTACAACGAAGCTCAAAAGTATCCTTGCACTGGTCAATCGCGTCCAGGAAGCTTTAGTTTCCATCCATGGGATGAGCGTCACGACTGGTCGGACAGTTTCTGAGGAGATGATTGAAGACTGGAAGTTCCATCGAGATGTGTTTGTATAGTATGGATTCAATTATCCTTGGTTCTTCAAAGGGTTATCCGAGATTCAAGAGCTCCATAAATTACAAAATGAAGTCCCTTCTGCAGACTGTGTTACCCGCCAGGAAGAGAAGATTGAAAGGCTTTCTAACGAGTTGAAGCTGGAATAGGATGTTTTTCAGAAAATGAAAGCCGCTCTTGCATAGAAAGACGAGTTGCTGTTGAAGGACTTTCCTTGAAGAATTCACGCAACTTACTTGTCTTTTTTAGATGTTCTTCTTTTTGAGTGATAGTGAGGATTTCCTTTCATAATTTGACTTCCGATTTTGAATTAATAAGTAATTGAATTGGTTTATTTTGAGATAGTTTTGTGAATTTATTTTCTTGAAAAAGGATTATCTTAAATGGAATTTGCATCTTGGTCATGAATGTTTGCACATATCATATGAGATTGCAAATGTCGCGTAAAATGGAAGTATAAAAGGAAACAAACATGGTGTTTAATTATTGAGCCTATTTTTTCCATGCCCGGGATGCCAGTCCCCAGTGTACTTTAAAATTATCTTTCTTGTAGGATTTTTGGATATAACTTACTTGCTTTCGAGACCTTACTTGTGTAAAACAGAAGTAGCCCCTCCAAGGAAGTCGTCCGCATTGATCTCTTAGAGAAGTAAAGTTATCCCTCTAAACCAAGATTTTCCTGAACAATACGCTTCAAAGCGTTGCATTCACAGGTGGGGTGGTGAAGGAATCGGTGGAAATGAAAATACCTCGGGTCCATTACTTCTTGATTAGTGTGCGGACGCCATACCAGAGGTATCTCCACCTCTCCGTTTTGCACCCATGCCTCCAGTAACTCCAAAATCTTCTTCATTGGGAAGGGAAAGTGCAGGTACTTTGAGTTTAGCTTTTCCAGCGTTAGTGGGCGTTGTGATGTCTCTATGTGGATTTGATGTGGAGCACGTTTTGGAGATGAAGTTGGAAGATTTGCGAGTGTCATCATATCCGAGGATCATTTGCCTTGGTAAAGGGATGTGGAAGGTGTTGTAATATCACTGCTGAGTGATCGAATTGAACGCTTCCAGCCTCTGTATTCACGTATTTCTTGACTGATCTCTCATTCCTCAATCATTTCTTCGCTTGGTCGAAAGGTCGATATGGATTGGACAGTCTTCCGGGCTTCAACAAGAGTCTTGAGATATAAATCTTCTAGAAGGACTCCGTAGGCTGCAGGTTCCCTTTATTTATCCGGCTGGCGTTGTAATACTCCGGACAAGTCTTTTCCTCTGTGGAGTTTCCTCGAGTCTTCATTGTCGGCTGGACCATGTTGTTCATCTTTCCTGAGTCTCCTGCTATTACGTGCTCTTTTCGCTTCTCCATTGGTAAAGGCGTGGCCCCTGGCTAAGGGTCCAGCATTTCTCATACTGTCTGAATAGGTGTCTATCGATCATTCTCGTAATTGTGTTGTTATATCATTCAAAAGGCGGAATGTCTCGCTCTGTCTTCTAGCGATACCAGCTTGATTTGCCAAGACATCCTCCAGCATTCTATCTATACTTCCCATGATATCTGAACCACATGTGGTTTCTTGGTGAGGATACATCGTGAGTTGAAAACTGAAAAATTGAGAATTCAATTTTTTGCAACCGAGAGATCAACCTCTCATTGTGGTCGCCAATTGTTTATGGATGAAAACTATTCTTGCTAATTTTGGTAATTTGGGGTGTGGATGAGGAATGCATCTAAACCTTAAACAAATGCACTGCGTGGTGAGTGCTTGTAGATTCGAGAGATCAATTTGTGCAAGTCCGGCCTAAACCAAGAAATGGCCATTCCAGACTTGTTTCGGTCACAAAGTGAAGGAGATGGGGTTGATCTTAGGGAGGGAAGCGAAGAAGGTGTTGATATTGTGAAGGTGTTGGCTATGTATGACTTGTATTAGAAATACGTCTTGCAGGATGTAAGCTATCAGTTCCGATGTTTGAATATATTTGTATCAACACTGGCTTCTGTTATCTCGTCTTGTGCTCTTATTGCTTGTTCTTTTGAAAAATAGGGCGGAGAACCTATTTATACAAGTCTTTTAGCTTAACCTTCGTATCTTGTGGGAAGTGGAGAAAGTGGAGTGATGGAGTAGTGGATTAGTGTGTTGGTGTCACACGAACAGGCTTTCCCACTTATCCCATCATTACTAACCGTCCATGACTTCCTGACACGTTCTTTTGATGGCGCGTTGTGCGCTGCACACTGTAAACCGCTAGACCAATACCCCAGTATGTATCCCCCAGTTTGTGAAATAATTGATGTCTTGAGTGTGGATCGTGGGCCCCACATAAAGTAGCATGTAATGCTACGTTATTTAGGAAATTTATACTTGTGAAGTATCGTGTGTATACTATGCAGGTATTGCATCAAGTATATTTAGCATGTATGAAGCATCGCTGTTTGAGAGTCTCAAAGTAACTTCATGTCCAGCCTACTTCATGTGATGGTTTGGAAGTTGCGCATGCAAACCCACCCTTGACCGATCACATGGTGTGGTAGAGTGACGGGTGGTGATCACCATGACGCCATACTGACCAATTAACTCCTGACCAGGGCTGTATAGCCAAGCCGGTGAAGATGGACGGACAAGATGATATTTGAGACACTCATCTGCGACCGTTGATGGAATTAGGAAGGTGCGCAAGCATCACTTTTCAGCTTGGTCGAATCCAAGCTTAGGACACAACTTTGGCTAGGCCGGTCCTGCATGTATGTATACAACATGACGTTGTAGGCGCCCATACCTTATTATCTCACGAAAGTGTGATCTAGGCCACTCAATTCGTCCTGCGAAGTTGTGTGGTTGAGATCAATTTGCGACAGAAAATTGGTGCCCCAAAAGCCGCACGTCGTACCAACTTCTGGTGGGCGATCCAGGACGACCAGGCTTGGTCGGTCTTGGACGATTGCTCCAATGTGTAGGTGGTAGGCTGGTGTTCATGCCTATGCCTTACCACCCAAGAAAACATGATCTAAGCCACTCAATTCGTCCGGTGAAATCGAGCAGCTGAGATTATTTTGCAATTTGGAAGGAGCGACCATGCATGTTGGAGGCGTGCGAACTGAGGAGAAAAAGAGAGTTCGGTCTTGGCCGATCAGGTGAGGGGATAGGAGGGTCCACGGTGGTCATGTTAGTATGACCAGACCTGCTTTGATCTAATCTCGGACCCTCCATTCGTGCCGGAGAAAATGGACACTCGTGATTTCAAAACCCTAACTTTGGGTTTCAAAGCCGTGCGTCATGATCCATTCGAGTGCACGAATTGGAATGACCAACCATAGTTGGTCCTGAACGATTGGTCAGCTATGTAGGTGGGTCCACGATGATTGTGTTGACATGCTCCGTGCCCTTTGAATCAATATCTACACCCTCCATCTATACCTGCGAAGATGGATGGTTGAGACTGTTTTGCGACACATGTAATGTGCCGCAAACCCTAATTTAGGTTTTTGCGTTCATACTGCTATGGTTTGGACGTTTTGGCAAGATAGGATAATATTTTGGGGAGGCCGACCATGCGGGGCCCGTATTGGTTCGGAAGCGGATGTTCCATACCTGCTTGGGGGTTATGGAATCGATCTGGGCCATCCAATCATGCTGGTGAAATTGGATGGTCGTGATCATATCTAGACTGATACGGTCAGTCCGGATGCTCAATCGGGCTAGTATAACACACCGAGAGTGGCTAAATCGGGCTAGTATAACACACCAAGAGTTGCAGCCTGTACGGGTATTTCGTACATGTTTCATTTTAATGCTTGGAGATTCGTGTTACTCTGCTGAGAGCAACACTTAGTCGTCATGCCGCACTGATAATGAGTACAGGAAATACAAGGCTGGTTGCGCATTAATTAATAATGTTGTAAATTCACAGGGTATATGGGATTGTTGCTACATGCTCCAACCTGGTTGAATTTCGTGTATTTTATTCACAGAATGGGATTGTTTCCACATGCTCCATTCTAGGTGAATTAGTAAAGTGAAGGAGTATCCATCACTTATTAATGGCCTTATCTTTTACTATATGTTAGCGCATAATTTTTAGGTTTTACAATTTTACCCTTAAATGAAAATCCACCATCAACAACTTCTTTAGTAGGATGTTCTTCTACTTCATCTTCTTCCTGAGAAATAGCTTCCATGTCACTTTCATAATCAAAGTCATTATCAAAAGCACGAGGAATTTCATCATCATCTACTTCTAAAGGTGCAATTGATACAGGAGGAAGAGAATTGGACAATAAACTTTCATTCACAAGAACTTCAGCTTTAAGGTGAACTTGGTGAAGGAATGATTTTTTGGTGATTTTTATCTTGTAACTATAAGCCATATGGGCATAAAGGACAAGAGGCTGCGAAAACAGCTGGTTGTTGGTAAATCCGAATGGGAGGATCTAGTATTGTATGGCCGATATTCCCTCCTTGAAGGGGAAACCAGGGGGAGATAAGGGAGACACCCTTCATTAGGGAGCTGATAAGTGTCTAAATACGGCAATGTCATGGGGATTTATGCTCGCAAGAGCATTTAGGCCTGTCATATTGTCGTGTGACAAATATTATACAGAGGCAATAAACCAAAAGATAAAGTTAAGATGAGATCAATGGGTTTTTATATGAAAGTATAAAGACGTCCTGCGATTTCATCGCAAGACGGCAATGTCATGAGGCTTTGTTCTCATAAGGGAACTTAGACTTGTCATGTTGTCGCAGAGAAATTGACAAAATACAGATAAGGCAAGATCAATGGGTTTTTGCATACAAATGTAAAGACGTCCTGCGATTTTTTTGCAGACAGAAAAATTGGCAAAGTAAGACCTTTAACTAGGAAGGCAAGATAAGACCAACAGAATAATCCCAAACATTAACTATTTTCTTTTAAGAATGCAAGAAAGATTTCTCAGAATCCTTCGAAATTTTTCAGAAATGTTATTCAGAATCACGCAACAGGGTTATTCATCATATTCATCATATCGCAACGTCATCCATAATTTCGCGAGAAATATCGCAACACAATTCGCAAAGGAAGAATGCAGGAAAAAATTGACTATTACAAGAAAGATAATGAAGGGCAAGTAGGGGAATGGATAAATAAAATCTCATTATCTTCCTTGAAGATATTTAACAGAAGTAAAAGCTGAATTCAAAAGTTGCATAAAATTACATTTCTCGCAAGAAAGAGGAAAAAAGAGAAAACATAGAGAAAACTCAGGCTTCAGTATTGATCTCACCATATTCATCATTTTTGTTAGTGTTATTAACTTCACCAACATTCTTCTCATTGCGATTGATTCGAGATTCTTCTTATTCGCCAGCAATTGTTTCATCAACAGTGGTTACTTCTCTAGGAGGACTTTTTTCTTCTTCTGTTTGGTCTTCTTGAGAGATATTTTCTTCGTCACTTGAATATTCTAGATCCTTATCCATAGGAAGAGGAAATTCATCATCATCTACTTCTAGAGGAAGAACAGATACAGGGGGAAGAGACTGGGATATCATAATATCATTCACAAGAACTTATGTACTGAGTTGAACTTTGCGAAGGAAGCCTCTGTCGCGATTTCTAATCTCCATATTCTTGAAATATTCAAGATAGTCATATCTTCTCTCTGCTCGGTCGCGAGATTTTACAAGGTCAGAAGTGAGAGTCCCGTTTTCTTTGCGAACTTTAGCCAATTTATCAGTCAGATCAGAAATAGAAAGATGGAGGCTTTTCTTGGTTTCTGCGAGAGAAATAAAAAGTTATTCAGAAAAATAAAATCGTGCAAGAAATATAACACAGAAAATTAACAGAGATCAACAATTAAGGCAGTCAAATGACTACCTTCTTTCTGCGAAGTTAAATTTTGAATTAATAAGCAACAATTCTCCCATTGGTTCATAGCATCATCAAATTTGTCCCCAACTATACCCTTCATGCGAGATTTTATATTTTCTTCTTTGGAGAGGAGATACGAGTTTTCCTTTGCTAATAAAGAATAAGATTCTTCTAATTGGGAGTATTAATCTTGAAGCTTGCTGGCCTTTAAACTAAGAGTTAACCTACCCTTGATAAGTTTATCCTTCTCAGTGGCAGATGATTCAGTTACTTATTTGAGCTCATCCTTAAGAGAACGAAGATATTGCTCTTGATTATCACATATTCTTTGAAGATTACTCAATTATTGCGAGGAAATCGCCATCAAGCTTTAAAAACTATGTTTTTCTTGAGATAAAGTTCCATTTTCATCTGATAAAGATTCCGTCGCCAAATTAGATTTGATTAACAAATATGAGAGGCGAGTAACCTCGCTACTTAATAAATTATGGCTTTGCGATAATTGATTATTCTCATTAGTAAGATTATCTATTTGATCTATCGAGTATGTGTAGAGATTATCTAATCTATTATACTGGTCCATCCAAGAATCTTTTTCAACATGATATTCTTCAGCGATAGACTCAAATTTAAGTCTCTCCATGAATCGATTATGATTTAAAACTAAATATACGAACCAAAATTTTAAAAATGAAGTTTGAGTACAGAGAAAATGAAAATTTGTTAGAACAGAAAAACCATAGACAGGGGCAGGAAAATTATACCTTTTAACTCATTATTCTTGCTGCGAAGATTCTCGCAGTCAAGTGAAGAATTACGAAGCTTTTGATAGAGAATGTCACATTCTGAAGTCCTAGCTTGGAGATTTCTTTTAAGCGATTCAACTTCACTTTCTAAAGCTGCTTGTGAAGCCATTTGGTTAAAACCAAGATACTTACATAAAACCTCGCAGACGTCCTGATTGATGGGGTCAGTAGAAGACCTCTTAGCCTCATCCAAGACATCAGACAATATTTTAAAAGCAACATCCACTCATATCGAAGTTTCTTTAGAAGAAGAAGAAGGTGCAGATGGTGAAATAATGACAGTAGAAAGCTGGAGATTTTGATTGTTCGCAATGATTGCATCTTCAGAAGGAGGAGTATTTGGAAAGGTAACAGTTGAAGGTAATAAAGGGCTGGAAGGAGTTTCATTGATTGTAACTTTGGGAGTATTAGTGGCGATAGTCTCGCAAAAAGAAGAAGGAGGTTCCATTTGTAAGGTTGTGGGAATAACTCTCGCAGATGTCAGCTTGGGAATAGTAATGTTAGCCTCAAGAGTTTTAACTTGGCAAGATCTTTTGCGAGGATTAGCAATACTTTCGTCATCCTGCGAATAATAACTTAGATAAGAAACAGAGGCATCAATATTGTTATTAAGAAAAAGTAAATGTTTCTTACTACCTTATGACTCGCAAGATTCCTTCTCTTGTGAGCTAATTTTTTGAGAAGATTAGGGTTTTGGGTTGCAGACTGGGTGTTAGGGGAAGTTCCGCTGAAGAGAAGATATAATGGAGAAGAATCAAATAGAAAAGTTTAATAAAATATGAGTAAACATGATTCAAGTAAGAAAAACGGAATTTAGTAACATCAGAAAAACACATACCTTAAAGATTCTATTAAAGAAGTAGCAGGTAGATATGAACAAGAAGAAAAATTGCAGATCGGAAAAATTTGCAGAGGATGAAGAAACGAAGAAGATAGAAGAGTAAAAGAAGAAAATTAGTTCTGTAACCAAAGTCTACCTTTTATAAGCAAAGGGAGATGACTTATTGAGGAGTAACGCGTCGGTGAAAAGAGGAATTTACAACACGTGTAGACGGTTAAGCTAAATTCACGGAGTTTTGTGGAGAAGAAAATATGGAAAGATAGGGGGCTGCGAGCATTATGAAGAGTTGGAGATTCTAATATCCCCTCCACTTCGCGAAGAAGACATGAGAAGAGGCAAGATGTAGGACCAGAATATCTCCATGACAGTATTCTTGCGAGATTAATAACACTCTTGCGATCATCACCGCGAGCTCTTCAATAACACTTTGCGAGTGTCATAAAAATAACTTAAAGAGTGATCCAAAGAATGACGTAATAGCTGACGATTGAAGGAACACAAGAAGAGCATGATCGTTCTGCGATGGTTAGAACGCTTGCGAGAATTGAGATTATAACTACCGCGAGAACATCGCAAGCCAGATCTGAAATTAAAGGACAACTTAGCTATCATCCATTATGTAACTACCCTATATAAAGAGACCCAATATATCCAGAGAGAGGATGATGTATTTTGAGTGTTGAGAAATTCTTGAGGAGAGAGAAATAAAAGAGCGGTTGTATTTTTAATCTATTTCCATTACTTGTAAACATTTCTTAGAATCAAATAATAAAGTGTCATTTTAATCACTCAAATATGTGTTAATCACTGTAAGATCTTATCAAGGGTGTAGTGTAGGATTTCCTGCAACTACAAGATGAATGTGAGAAATCTTTCCAAGGAATAAAAGAACATCTGATGAATATATCTATTTTGCAAAAAGGGGAACCAGGAGAAGAATTATTAATTTACCTTGCGACAACTTCGCATGCATTAAGTGTTGTGCTATTGCGAATGGACGCAGGGGTTGAAAAACTAATTTATTACATCAGCAAAACTTTCAATGCCGCAGTAAGAAATTACTCAAAGATTGAAAAGTTAATTCTAGCATTGGTATATGCAACATTTAAACTTCGCATATATTTTCAGGCACATAAATTCAAAGTATTGACAAAGGTACCAATTGAATCGGTAATGAAGAAGTCAAAGAGATCAGATAGAGTTGAAAGATGGAATGCACAAGTAGGACATTTCGAAATTAAATATGAAGTATTATCTTCACCAAAGTCACAAGTTGTCGCAGACTTTTTAGCAGAATTTCCTTTAGAAGATGAAGAAGCTGTGGAGGAGATGATGGATATAGAAGAAGAGCGTGGAGATCCAAAAGTCTTGTTAACATAACCAAATAGATGGGAAATATTAGTGGATGGATCCTCGAATGGGGAAGGTAATGTAATTGGAATTGTCTTAATTTCGCCGGAGGTAACGAAGATGGCTTTTTCATTTAGATTGGAGTTTGCATCCACTAATAATGAAACAGAATATGAAGATGTGATACATGCCCTAAAATTCGCAATAGAAATGAAATTAAAATATGCTAGAATTACCTGTGATTCGCAGCTAGTTATTCGCCAAATAAAAGGAGAATACACAACAAATGAACCATCTTTGAAGAAATACAAGAAACTTGTCGAAGAATTATCAGCGAAAATCCCAAAAATAAAATGGAGGCATATATCAAGGAAGGATAATAGACTCGCAGATGCTTATGCTTTCATTTCAAGTACGATGACAGATCCAACTGCGAGATGCATAAAAATCCAGACACTTATATCACCATCAATCAATAAAGAAGAGGAAGAAGAGGTAGATGTAATGATAATAGAAGGTGGTGAAGACAATATCGCAGATTGGAGAACAGAACTTCATGCATATTTAGCAAGAGGGGAAACACCAAGAAATAGATTGGAGGCACACAAATTAAAGAGTCGTGCAACAAAGAATGAACTAAGAGATGGGGTATTGTATCGAAAATCATTTAATGGACCATCACTTAGATTTTTGACACGAGAAGAAGGAGAAAAGGTGTTAAAAATGTTGGAGGTGCTGGCAGTCACAGTGGAGGAAGATCTTTGGCATACAGAATAAAAATATAAGGTTATTATTGGCCATATATGCATGAAGATGCGAAGCAAATATCAAGACGTTGCGAAGATTGTCAGCGGCACGGAAAGAAAATACATGCACCTGGAGCACCATTATCATCTTCAACAAGTGTATGGCCCTTTGGGAAGTGGTTCTTAGATATTGTGGGACCATTTGTACCAGGATCTGGAAAAAAAAGATACCTAATTGTAGCGACAGACTATTTCACAAAATGGGCAGAAGTAAAGCCAGTACAACACATTCATGACAAAGACATCTTTATATTCATATTTGAAAATATCATTTGCAGATTGGAATTCCATCACAATTGGTATCTGACAATGGGAAACAATTTGAAGGGAATAACATAGAAATGTTACTCAATGCATTCAAGATAAAGTGTGGAAAATCCACCCCTTTATATCCACAGGCCAATGGACAAGCTAAAGCAACAAATAAGACAATCGCAGACATATTCAAGAAAAAGTTAGAAGGACATCATAAAGCATGGTGCGAACAGGTACATAATGCAGTCTGGGCTTACAACACAACTAGGCGAGAAGCTACAGGAATGTCACCTTTCTGTTTGACATATGGAGTTGAGGCAGTGTTACCAACAGAAGTTTCTATTCCCACAACAAAGAGAGAGGCTTGGGAGAAGAATCTTAATGGTGGCATGATCCTAAATAAACTTGATGAGCTAGAAGAGAAGAGAGAAATAGCTTTACAGCATATGGAGAATTATCAGCAAAGATTAGCTGGAGAATACAATAAGCATGCCAAGGCACGTGAATTTCAACCAAGTGATTTAGTTCTTTGCGAGACACCAATTTACAGCAAGAAGGTAGTGGGAAACTAGCGAAAAAATGGGATGGACCGTACGTTATAAAAGAGATAATTGGAACGGGGGCATACAAATTGATGGATCCAGATGGTAGAGATGTTGGTCAAAGACTTGACAGACCATGGAATAGATTATATTTAAAGAGATATTACCCGTGAATGACTTTGAGAAACCTTAGATAATTAAATAATATATGATGCAACAAAATGAATATGAACAAAAAATAATTATGGAAGAGCTTCTACGAAATTATTCAAGATCAAGACAAAATGAGAATATGCGAAAATTTCGCAAGAGAAAATCATAAAATAATGACATATTAGAATGGGACGAACCTTTATGACGTACACCCTAGTTCGCGAATAAAATTTTGCAAGAGGCAAATGTAAGACCTAAAGTGCGTCATAGAAGGGGGTATATGTTGCATGGCTCAGGGATAAGGTTATACCGTTGCTGGAACCTGAGTCATGGAGATTTGGGGTCAATGAAAGCCTATCCAGGAGAGGCACCTTGGATTCTCAACTTGAGCATATGACTTAAGGTGGGTGACTAAGGTAATAAGGACTCTCATAAGGAGTGCAGAGTATGATCAAGGTGCTGAGGTACACGGTTGAGCCAAGAGTGTACGAGGCGTATGAAACTACCCTGTCCATTCTTGGAAAGTCTTGACTATGATGCACTCGGCCCGAAGAAAACCCCACTTAGGGTGCAGTTTCATAACCATAATCCATATAGGAAAAAGGGATAAGATGCTGCGAAAACAACTGGTTGTTGTTAGGACTGGATGGGAGGAGATAGCCTTGTATGGCAGAAGTATGTCTCCTTGAAGGGGCAACCAGAGGGAATATAAGGGCGGTACCCTCCATTAGGGAGATGATAAGTGTCTTAAGAAGCAAATGTCATGAGAGATTTTTACTCACGGGAGTATCAAGGCTTGTCATATTTGTGCGACATTCCTGATGAGGCAATAATACAAAAGAGAAGATAAGGCGAGATCAATGGGTTATTACATGCAAGTGTAAAGACGTCCTGCGATTTCGTCGCAAGACGACAATGTCATGGGGCTTTAATTTCGCAAGAAAATTTAGGCCTGTCATATTGTCGCAGCAAAAATGACAAAAGAACAAAAAGTTAAGGCAATATCAATGTGTTTCCGCATGAAAGTGCAGAGACGCCCTGCAATTTTATTACAATGATAAAAGATGGCAAAATAAGACCTTTAACTAGGAAGGAAAAATAAGACCACATAACAGAATAATTTTTTTATAAATACTAACTATTATTTATGCAGATCATTCATCGCAAGAAAGATAATGAGAGGAAAGTATGGGAATTGATAAACAAGAGGCATTATATTTCTCGCCGCAAAGTATTAAAAGAGTAAATTTCAAAGTTGGTTGAGGTACACTGTTCGCAAAAAGTAATGAACATGAAACAACTCAAGAAGACAGAATTAAATAAGAAACTCAATCCTCAATATTGACTTCGCTAGAAGGAGTTAATGGGAATTCTTCGTTATTTTTCTCACTCTCGCCAGTATTCTCTTCACCTTGATTAAATCTAGCTTCATCTCCACCTTGATGTTCGCCAGTGATAGTTTCTTTGAGAGGAATTTTTTTTTCATTTTTGTCTTGGTCATCACCAGCAGATGCTTCTTTAGTAGGATGTTCTTCTACTTCATATTCTTCCTGAGAAATAGCTTCCATGTCACTTTCATAATCAAAGTCATTATCAACAGCACGAGGAATTTCATCATCATCTACTTCTAAAGGTGCAATTGATACAGGAGGAAGAGAATTGGACAACAATATTTCATTCACACGAACTTCAGCTTTAAGGTGAACTTGGCGAAGGAATGATTTTTGGTGATTTCTATCTTGGATATCCTTAAAATAGGTAAGATAATCAAATCTCCTTTCTGCTCGATCGCGAGAACGAGCAAGGTGAGCAGCGAGCGATGCATTTTCCTTGTGAATTTTAGAATACTTCAAATCCAAGTCAGAAAAGGAAGAACGAATATCTCTCTCAGAATCTACGAAATGAAAGAATAAAAATTTTCATTATTAAGATAAAGAATTAGTAAGCAGCATATTGTAAACAGATTCAACAGAGAAAGAATAGCTGAGGAAGTCAAAATGATTACCTTCCTTTTGCGAAATTATGTTTTGAATTAGTGCCAAGCAAGTATTCTCCTAATGATTCATTGCATCATCAAATTTATCTCCAACTAAACCCTTCAGGCGAGATTTTAGATTCTTTTCTTTAGAGATGAGAAAAGTGTTTTCCTTCACAAGTGAAGAATAAGATTTTTCTAATTTGGAATATTGTTCTTTGAGCTGGCTTGCCTTTACACTTAATGCTATTCTACCATGGATGAGTGTATTTCTTTCAGCAATAGATGATTCGGTTACTTCTTTAAGTTCATTTTTCAGTAAGTGAAGAGATTGTTCTTGGTTATCACACACCTTTTGAAGAGTATTTAGTTGCTGCGAAAAGATCTCCACCTTATTTAAGAGAGTTCGCTTTTCCTGAGATAGAGTTTTGTTTTTATCTGATAAAGTTTCCATCTCTAAGTTAGCTTTAGTCAAAGAATAAGAGAGGCGAGATATTTCACTACTTAATGAGTTTTTCTCCTGAACTAATTGAGTATTTTCTTTGGTAAGGTTATTTATTTGATCAATAGAATATGTATGAAGGTTATCTAATCGGTTATACTGATCCATCCAAATATCTCTATCAACACGAGATTCTTCAGTGACAAATTCAAACTGATATCTCTCCATTATTCGTTTCTGGTTTAAAGCTTAGCGTATGAATGAAAGACTTTGTAGTTGCAGGAATTCCCACACTACACCCTATTCAAGAATTTATCAATATTTATGACATAATTTCAAGATTAAAGACACTTTTTCATTAATATGATCTTAAGGAATTTTACAAAAATCAAAAAAATAGAACACTGGATAAAGATTTTCTCTCTCCTAAAAACCTTCCTAGCCCTTAAAAATTCATCCCCCTCTCTGGAACTATTCGTTTCCTTTATATAGGCATTTACATAATGGATTCTGACTCATGTGACTCATTTACAGCTAAGATTCCCTTTAATTTCGGATCTAGGTTCCTGCGATAAATCGCAGGTTGCACCTCCTTAATATTTCGTAGGCTTTATCGATTCATCGCAAAAATGTCACGCTCTTCTCATGTTTCTGTCGTTTTCATCCGATATGTCATTCCTTACGTCACCTTGAGATGTTTCGCAGAATATCATTGATGTATCGCAGAACTGTTGTTTATTTCTGCATCCATCGCTAGATATTCTACGCGTGTTTTTTCTCTCATTTATCCCTTGACACGTCTTTTTTCAACTGTTGAATTCTGTCCATTCATGTCTTTTCTTCATTAAATGCATTGATGTTCTCGAGAATCTTCTTTTCTTATAAATATCTTCTTCGCTAATCTCCCCTCTTCTTTTTACTCTCTTTTTTTTTTTTTTTTTTTTACTTCTTCTCTGCAACTCTACTGTTCTTCATCTTCTTCCGCAAATTAGGATCTATTACTGTTTCAATTTTATTTCTTTATTCTTCTTCATCTAAATCATCATTCCCATACTAAAAAATGGCCCCTGCTAAAAAATTAGGTCAACCCACTTTCAAAAAACACCAGCAGAAACTTCAAACTTTAGGTTTTGCACTTTCTGAGATCCCTGGTCAATCTTCGGACTCTGATCTCTCCATTGATCTAGCTTCAAGATTTCCTTCTTCTAATGAGAAGATCCTTATTTCGCTAGGTCAATTAGAAGCTGGCCTTCCTATCCCTCTTTATGACCCAGAACTCCCTCTTTTTTATAAAATTATTTCTCATGCTAAACTTTCACGAGCAATCTACCAATTAAGTGGAGATTGTATTCGTCTCATTCTTGAATATGCCTCCCGTGGAGCTGGTAAAGGATCTCGTTATCCTGATTCTGCGAAACATCCTAATTTTGAAGATATCCCAATTATTCCAGCGAAATATACCGTGGAGAATTTCTTTGCGAATTATCAAGTAATTCCCATGAAGAAAAAGAGTACGTGTTAGGATGTTCGTTTAAATAAGGATAAAAAAGTTGCGAAGGATAAAATTCTTATGCAAGATATAGATTATCATTCAAGTAGAAACCAAGGTCCACGCTTCTCAAAAGATGACAAGTGGTGCAAATTTCCTCTCCTCCTTGAAGGTCCATATATTTTTGGCACTCTTGATATTCCTGCGAATCTTTCGAATATTGCGTCGTATCGTCCTTGGGTTTTTAATTGGCCTGAAAATAATTCTGAGGTATATCTCGCAAAGTTTATCATTATTCGCAAATTTAGATAAATATATTATTCTTACTAATTATTGAAAATATCTTTTATCAGATTGAAAAAATGAAGGCTAGTTACGCCAGTACTGGGAATCCCAATCTCCTACAAATTTTGAAAACCTTCACAGATGAAGTAAGAAACATTCTTTTATAACCCTTAACAATATATTGTTGCCCCTGTTTCTTATCTTTATGTGTGATTGTTTTCAAGGAAATTTCATTTGTCGCGGTGGTTGAAGCCAAAGATAAAGACAAAAGAGTATTAACTCCAAATTAAAATTCTGGTGCTTCCCCACGCCGTAATAAAAATCAAACCACAGACGGTCCTCCAGAGAAGAGAAGAAAAACTCAACCACTTCTTCCACTTATAGAGACTTCTATTATCGCTGAAAAAGATAATGAACTTGAAGAAAATTATGGGGTAAACCATGACGTTACTGTGGGCACTTCAACACATATTTCTTCCATAAGAATTAGATCTGCGATGGGTTTCTCTGAACCTAAGACTCTAATGGATCAATTGTCAAATATTTTTAGGAACCCCATGCAAGGTGTTGGTGAGGATGATATCACTCGTACTTGCGATTATCTCTCGAAAATCTGCGATGCTTCGATCTTGACTAATAATAAAGATCTTAAAGGAGTCTCAAGATTTATCGACTCAAGTTTTCTTCACGCGCTAGCTTCATTTGGTATGCCCCTTTCCTTTATTTTTCTTGTAGTAAATTTTACATTTATCATGAGTATCGAAGATCTTTTACTTATCCTCACTCATTTTCTCTTTTCTGTCGCAGACTGCTAGAGCTTCTTTTTCTGTTGCTTCAGAATTAGAAAATAGATTATCAACATCGCAGAAAAGTCTTACTAATTCACAATCTGAATCTACGAAACTTCGTGAGAAAAATAAACAATATGAAGCTGAAATATCCCTTCTTCGCGAAAAATGTAAACAATTGGAAGTATCTGGAAATACTGAGCTCCTTAATAAAAACAAATCGCTTGAAGTAGAAGTTGAAGTTCTTCAACAGAAATTAGTTGACAAGGAGAAGTTATGCAAACAAGTTATTGGTATAAATCTTTTTTCTCTTTAATTTTTTTTTTTACTTTTCTTTATTCTCACTATTTTAGCTTATTTGAGCAACCATTTTGCAGATGCCTATAATCTTACTGATGAAGCTCTTATTCTCAATTCTTTTGATGAACCCATAGATGAAACCACTCTTCTTCAGCGTCTTAATGACGCTTTAAATAATTATTCAGACGAAAAAATTAATAATATGTCCCTTGATGAGCTTAAACATCATGTTTCCCTTATGAGAATGGACTATAGATCTACCTTGAGTATGTCCAATAGTTTAAAGACTTGCAGAGATGAGTTTAGAGAAAAGATCAAAGTCTTAAAAGCCAAGAAAAATGAACTCGAGAAGGATAAAGAGCGCATTACTCTTCAAGGCGCTGAAGCTCTATCAAAATTCCGCAATACCCTTATTGACACTGAACTTGAGAGAGATAGGCTTAAGAATGAAAATATTAACCTTCTTAAAAGAGAAGAACAAATCCGTTCCCATCTTCTCATTCAAAGTGATGATGAATTCACATGGGCTGCGAAAATTCTCGATAATGCTAGGAAAAATTTAGCGATAGATGTCAGTCTTCATACCGAGCAAGCAACCTTGATACAAGAAATGATTCATGAAAGAGAAGGTTATTTATTGCTCCTCTAACATCTTTATATTTCTTGTAGATTTTCAACAATTTTCTAATTTGTTGTTGTATTATCGCAAAATCTGAAGAAAAATATTCCACAAGGATAGCAGAACTAGAAGAAGAAAAAAGTGGTCTTGCGAAAAATCTTGCTTCCCGTAATGATAAAATCTCTAGACTGTGAGAGAAAATAAAGATATCCAACTCCAATTTGCGTAGTAATCTTCTCACCGTTCGCAATAATGTTATTGAGAAAGTTTGTAAAGATAATGATCTTCCTATTAGTCTATACCCTTGTCTCTTGGATAATATCCCAGCCAGTTCTGAAGTACCAGTTATTTCTGATAGTGAGGCTGATATAGATGAGAATGAAAGCGAAGATAAAGAAGGAACTAATGACGAAGATAATGAAGACGAAGATGAAGATAATGATGAAGATAAATCTCAATAGTTTTGTTTTTTCTTTTTGATCTTCTCCTGTATTTCTCTCTTTCTTTCTTGCGATAGTTATCTGCGACAAATTGTAATATTCTTTCTGCAAATTATTTGTAGCTCCTGATGTCCTTCAATATATAAATTCCTTTTTTTTTTTTTTGCTTCTATTTGTCTGTTATTTATATGAATTTATCATATAATGATGAATAACAATTTTTACCATTCTATGCATCATTCCCATACTTGCCTCTTGTTATTAATCTGCAATATGATAAATGAATTATTGCAAATATTTCTTCGAAAAATCTGTTATATGCTTCGCAGATATAATCTCTCTTGTGGTCTTATTTCGCCTTCCTAGTTAAAGGTCTTATTATGACACTTTTATGCGACAAGATCACAGGACATTCTTACTTTTACATGTAATAATATCCATTGATCTTGCCTTATCATTTAATTTTAATCTTTGCGACAATATGATAAATCTAAGCCTTCTTGTGAGATTAATCTCTCTTTGCTTTTTAAGACTTATGACATTGTCGTCTTTCCGATGAAATCGCATGACGTCTTTGCGATTTATATCCTCTTATTATTGATTTCATTTATCTCATATTTTGATCTTATCGCAAAAACCCATTGATCTCATCTTAACATTTCTCTTTAGGCTTTTTGGCCAGTCACGCGGTAATATGACGGGCCTAAATATTCTTGCGAATATAAAGTCCCATGACATTGCTGTCTGTGTCACGCGACAATATGACGGGCCTAAATATTATTGCGATTATAAAGTCCCATGACATTGCCGTATTTTTTGATACACAGCTCCCTAATGGAGGGTATCGCCCTTATCTCTCCCCCCGGTTTCCCCTTCAAGGATTATACATCGGCCATACAAGACAAGCACTTTACCATCCGTTTCTGCCAACAACCAGTTGTTTTCGCAGCCTTGTCCTTTATGCCTTATATGGCTTATAGTTACAAGACTGCACCCTAAGTGGGGTTTTCTTTGGGCCGAACACATCTTAAGCCAAGACTTGTCGTGGATGGCCAGGGTAGGTTCATCCATCCCGGGCACCCACATCTCAACCGTGTACCTCGGCGCCTTGATCATACTTTGCATTCCTTAGGAGAAACTCTCGGGCACCCAACCAGGGTATAACCTTATATAGTTGGGAATCCAATTTATCTCTCCCGGATGGATTTTCTATAATCCCAAATCTCCATGACTAGGTTCCAGCAGCGGTATAGCCTTTCCCATAGCCATGCAAAGAGATACCCCCCTTATGACGCACTTTAAGGACATTGCCTCTTACAGAATAGAATCCGCGAACTAAGGTGTACACCATAAAAGTTCATCCCATTCTTATATATTTTTGGGCGATTTGCGCCCGTCTTATGCATTTGCATTAAAAATTCTTATATGATTCGAAATCATCATCTTTTTCTTTTAATAGAAAAATTCTTATTTTTGTGCAAAGTTTTTCTTTTAATATTCTGTGTGCACATTTTTTGTTGTTCTTGTTTTTCGATTGTTCGCAACATGATACTGTTGCACTTCTTTTCTTCTGTGATGAATGATTATTCGCAATTTCTTGATACTTGTTTATTTTCTTGCAAGAAATGATTTATCGCAACACCTTATACTTGTTTGTTCTCCTGCGAAGAATGAAGATTTCAACTTTTTCCCATATTCGCATGATTAAACACCATTGATTCTTTTGGGACAAACTACTCTTGTAATATATCCTTTCCCCGCAACTCTATACTGTCCACCATCAATTTTTTAGCTCTCTGACTTTGCCTCCTGTTATGTTGCCAATTACGATTTCGGGCATTTCTTTCTTCACAAGTATTAATGTCAACTTCATAACACTTTTTTCCTTCAAAACAATCACCTTTAATTATCCCAATACCATGAGGATGTGGAAAATTTATGCATTGATGATATGTTGATGCTATGCTCAAGATCCCATGGAGCCATGGTCTTCCAATTAAGGCATTGTAAGGAGATTCTATATCCACTACACAAAACTTGATTTTTGAAGATATCTTGTTCAACGGAATTTCCATAGTAATTTCTCCTTTTGGCTTGTTTGCAGTGCCATTTAAACCATAGATCTTGTAAGTTGAAGGGATTAAATGTTGTATCACTACAACAAATTAACAAACAGAAGGATAAATTTGGTGATAAACACCTCATGAATCAGTAGATTCGGACCAATCTGTGCAAATATGCGCAGCCAACAAGGGTTTTGTTTCATTAATTTCTTAGCTTAAGTAAAACATAGTTCTCTTACACTTTAAATACCCAATGATTAAACCTAATTATACTCAATGGATAACGTACACGTGTCCTTAATCGAATGGACATAATTAACTAAACAAGAGAACTACTAACTACACCCAGATAGTTGATGTAGGCAGACCAAGGTGGCATCCCTTTACTGTTGATAATACAACATTGCCTCCCCCTGAACAGCATCCTTGTCCTCAAGGATAAACCGCGGCTAGTGAGCCTTGATGTTAGTAACTGCCTCCTAAGTATCCTCATATGGAGAAGAATTGGTCCATTGGATGAGCACCTGAGGAACTTGTTGTTTGCCTATGATCACAGTCCGGTGGTTCAACACCTTTTCTGGCAGTATGATGATGTCACCTGTAAGATAAACAACAGGCAGTGTAGTTGAAGGAGTGAACCTGAGGCCAATGTGTTTCTTCAACTAAGAAACATGGAACACTGGGTGAATCCGAGAGTGAGATGGCAACTCCAACTTGTAAGCTACTCTGCCCACCCTTTGCAGTATTGGAAATGGACCATAAAACTTAGTTGAGAGTTTGAAGTTTTTCCTTAAGGCTACAGAAGCCTATCTGTAGGGTTGGAGCCGCAAGTAAACCAAATCTCCCATTGCAAAGGACCTATCAACTCTAGAAGCGTCAGCATAAAAATTCATTCTCTCTTGTGCCTTGTGAAGATATTCTTTGAGCAAGTCCAGCATAGAAGCTCTGTCCTTCAAATAAGATTCTATTGCAGCTACAGAAGTGGTGGCAGTAGTTGGAAAGGCCATGTGAGGAGGAACATACCCATACAAAGCTTAGAATGGAGACATTTTTAACCCCCTATGAAAGCTAGTGTTATACCACCATTCAGCTAGTGCTAGCCATTGGCTCCAGTTGCTTGGTTTATGGCCAGTGAGGCATCTCAGGTAGTTCTCAATACATGCATTCACCCTTTCAGTTTGCCCATATGTTTGGGGGTGCTAGGCAGTGCTGAGGTTCAAGGCAGTTGCCAAGGCCTGGAATAGATCCTTCCAAAAATTGCTTGTAAAAACCTTATCTCTGTCAGACACAATAGAAGATGGCAAACCATGCAGCTTGAATACAGTATTGAGAATTTATTGAGCCATAGATGAAGCTGTATAAGGGTGTTGCAGAGCTATGAAATGAGCATATTTGGTGAGCCTATCAACAATGACCAAGATGACACTCTTTCTATTGCTGACAGGAAGGCCATCAATAAAATCCAGAGTGATGTGTTGCCATGGCTGGTCAGGAATAGGCAGAGGTTGAAGTAAACTAGCAGCATTGGTTGTGTCACTTTTATTCTTTTGGAAAATGTCACAATGGGACACCAAGAGCAATATATCTTTGAGCATGCCTGGCCAATAAAAGTGACTCTTGGCTCTAACATAAGTGGCATTCATGCCAGAATGACCTCCCACAGATGAAGCATGAAATGAGTGTAAAAGGTTTTTTCTGACATTACCTCCAGTGACAATGTATAGTCTGTTCTTGTATCTGAGAATTCCCTCCTTGTAGGTAAAATGTGGCACACCAGCAGCATTAAGAAGTAACTGGGAAATGAGAGAGTTGGATACAGGGTCTTGTGTATAGCTGTGGAGAACCTCTTGGACCCAAAATGGAGCAGATATAGATAATGAATGGCAAGCTGCTGAGTCATGAGATCTTCTAGAAATAGCATCAGCAACCACATTGGCAGCTCCCCTTTTGTACTGTATTTCATAATCAAAACCAAGTAGCTTGATCAACCACTTTTGTTGTAGGGCATTAGTGATCTTTTGTTGAAGAAAGTATTGAATACTCTGGTGGTCAGTCTTGATAATGAACTTGGTTCCCTGTAAATAATGCCTCCACCTTTGAACAGCTAGTACAATGGCAAGAAACTCCTTTTCATAAGTAGAAAGAGCTCTTGCTCTAGGACCCAATGGCTTGCTGAAGTAAGCTATAGGTTTGTCATCTTGGAGTAATACTGCACCAATGCATGACTCACTGGCATCACTTTCAACCACAAATGTTTTAGTGAAATCAGGGAGTGCTAGGATAGGTGTGTGGCTCATTGCATGTTTCAGTTGCTCAAAGGAGGCTGTTGCATTTGGAGTCCATTGGGAAAACATCCTTCTTAAGAAAGTAAGTTAATGGTTTGCTGATGGAGCCATAGCCTTGCACAAATTTTCTGTAGTAGCCAGTGAGGCCCAGAAAACCTCTCAACTCCTTAATAGTTGTAGGTAAAGTCCAGGAGAGCATGCAGGAAATCTTGTTAGGATCAGCACATACTCCTTCAGGTATAATAATGTGACCCAGATACACTAAGGAGGACTGACCAAAGCTGAATTTGGACAGTTTTGCAAAAAGTTGATGCTATCTTAGCAAAGAGAAAACCATTCTGAGGTGTTCTAAGTGATCTGCCATGCTAGAACTGTAAATGAGTATGTCATCAAAGAAGACCAAGACAAATTTTCTCAAAAATGGTTGAAATATCTCATTCATTAAAGCTTGAAATGTGGCTGGTGCATTGGTGAGGCCAAAGGGCATCACTTTAAACTCATAGTGACCTTGGTGGGTTCTAAATGCTGTCTTGAAGATATCCAAGGCATTCACCCAGATCTGGTGGTATCCAGCCCTAAGATCAATCTTGGAGAGGAATTGAAACCCCTTGAGTTCATCCAATAGTTCATCAACAATGGGAATAGGAAACTTATCCTTGATAGTGATGCTATTCAGTTTTCTATAGTCCACACAAAACCTCCAAGAGTTATCTTTTTTCTTGACCAAAAGGATAGGTGAGGCAAAGGGGCTATGACTTGGCTGAATGATTCCAGAATGAAGCATTTCTGTGACAATGTTTTCCACCACAGCCTTCTGAACATATGGGCATTTGTAAGCTCTTTGGTTAACAGGCATGGAGTTGGGGTGTAAAGGAATTTTATGATCCAAGGTTCGTTTGGGTGGTATTTGAGTGGGTTCTTGGAATATATCAGTGAACTCCTGTAATAATGGATGTAGTATTTCAGGAGTTGGTGGTGAAGTAGTTGTGGAGATTGAGAAAAAATGACCCACTAAGCCATGAGAGGTGTGAGAAATAAATCTTTTAATGGAAGCTCCACTAGTCATAAATACTGAAGGTTTTGGAGAGCTCCCATGTAATGTGATCTTCTTATTATGGTATTTAAAATAAATGCTAAGTGTAGAAAAATTAAAGAGCACATCACCTAGAGTATTGAGCCAGTCGGCTCCAAGTACTATGTCACAACCTCTTAGTGGCAGAATTCTGATATCTTCGACAAAATTATGGCCCTGCATGCTCCATGAAAGTCCTGGGCAAATGCCAGTGCTCACTGTTCTGGAACCGTTAGCAACTGTGACCGACATGGCAGCGGTGGGTTCAATGTGGCACTTAAGAGAAGTTGCTAGCTCACTGTCAATGAAACTGGTTGTGCTACCAGTGTCAATTATAATGGAAACTTTGTGTTTATTGAGGACCCCATGAATTCTGATTATCTTACCTGTGGCCTTGCCTGTGAGTGCATGGAGAGATATCTCTACCTTAGACTGAACTAGAAATGCATTAGCCTCCTCAAATATGTCTTCGTCCTCCTCAGTATCTGCAGAATCAGAATTATTCATTTGGAGCATATATATTTTCTGCTTTACTTTACAAAAGTGCCCTGGCTTATAGACTGCATCACAGTTATAGCATAATCCCTGAGCTCTCCTTTTATCCATGTCCTCTTGAGAAAGTCGTTTAATTAGAGGTGTTTGGGGATTGGATTTTGGTAGAGGAGTGAAAATGAACTTGGGGGTAGTGGGTACTGATCTTGGTGAAGTAAGAATTGGTTTAGGCACAAAAGATGGAGATGGATATTGTTTATGTGAAGTAAAGGGGTGATTGAATGACTTAGTGAATGGTTTAGTGGTAACAGCTGTTAGAGCTAACTTTTGTTCTTATAGTCGAGCTAGTAAAAAAGCATGTGATAGTGTTTCAGGGTGAAACATAGAAACATATTTAACTATTTCATCCTTTAAGCCACTTAAGAAACTCATAATGAAGTAAGATTCACTAAGGGAGGGGTTCATTTTAAGCATCAATGCCTTGAGTGATTCGAACGCCTCATAATACTCATCGACAGATGATTGTTGGACTAGCTTGTTAAAACTACCAACAAAATTCTCATCCACAGGGTTTTCAAATCTAGCACATAGATGGGTAGCTAAATCATGCCATGTTATTCTATGACGATTAACTTGAAAGTTCAAAAACCATTTTTCAGCCTTACCCTCAAGGTAGATGGCAGCAATATCGACCTTCTTGTGCTCTTCGACATGATGAAGTTGAAAATACAGTTCATCTTTCTGGATCCAACACCTGGGATTTTCACCGTCAAATCTTGGAAAATCTAACTTAGGAAGACGATGTGAATGGGTTTGCGGACGGTGGTGAGCAAAACCTTGATCATCCATATCGATGGCATTAGATCCACTGGCATCTTCGACATGAGTGTTATATGGTCGACTGAATAAGCTCACCATCTTGCGGTTGTTCTCCTGTAAGTTATGATTGAGATCTGCAGCCAAGGATTCAAACCTGGTTGCAAGTTCGGTCGAAAGGATATCGAAATTTGATTGTAGACTCGTTTGAGAAGCCTTCAGCTTAGCTACCTCCTCTTCAACTGATTTCAATGTCATCGTAAAAAGAAATTTGTGGATTCGAACGGCTCTGATGCCAATTGTTGTATCACTACAACAAATTAACAAATAGAAGGATAAATTTGGTGATAAACACCTCCTGAATCAGTAGATTCAGGCCAATCTATGCAAATATGCGCAGCCAATAAGGGTTTTGTTTCATTAATTTCTTAGCTTAAGCAAAACAGAGTTCTCTTACACTTTAAATACCCAATGATTAAACCTAATTCTACTCAATGGATAACGTACACGTGTCCTTAATCGAATGGACAGAATTAACTAAACAAGAGAACTACTAACTACACCCAGATAGTTGATGTAGGCAGACCAAGGTGGCAGCCCTTTACTGTTGAGAATGTAACATTAACTCATCATCTCTTCCACACATTGTGCGATAAGTATAATAAAATAAAATGTCTACCGAGCTACCAGTGTCAATTAAAACTTTATATATTACCCAAGAATCACTTGCTGCGTCACCATCATCTTCTTCTCTGTATTTTGGATTTATCTCTAACTTCAACACCAATGGGTTGTCATGCATCTTCCCGAGCTCTGGTATCTCTTCTGCAGTAAAAGAAACAATTTGTTTCTGCCATTCTTATAACGGAGAAATCTTTGCAATATTCATCACCTCTCTTCCCTCTATATCCCTTGCAAATACTCTGCTTAGCACATTGTCATGGAAACCTCTATCGTTTTCTGCGAATGTACAATTGAATTGCAAAATAGATTTTTTGTTGTAGATCCTACTTCAATGACAAATTTTTCGGCTTCTTTTGCAACATTAAATCTGCGAATTTCTGGTGCTTGCGGAAATTGCTGCGGTTATAAATATCTTGCTAGAAAATGATTTAATTTCCCCTGTTCAATCATTCGCAAAATAATTCTTTTTACATTTCTACAATTATTCACAGAATGACCATGAAAATGATGATAAGGACAAAATTCTTGATTTTGGTTGTTGGGATGTGGTTCTTTCCCCATGTTCCAGGGTGAGGGTATATTCTCCATCAAAATAATCGCTTCTCAAATCTTGTCTATACCGGTATTTAAAGGTGTCAATTTTATGTCTTCCCACATATTCCTCTGACCTCTTTGCTCTCTTGAATAATTCTGCTTCTGTCCACCATAAGTCTCCTGCGGTTGATCAAACCTTGGGACCTTATTATTTTTATTGCGATTATAAAAATTTCTCTCCTTTTCCAATTCCTCCTGATCTCTACTCCCCATTGCTACTATCTTATGTTGATTATCAGTCTTCATTTTCTCTCGCGGATTTTGGGAAGTACTTGCTACTGTATTAATCATCCTTGGTAACAAACTTCCATTTGCTGCGGCTAAATTTGTGCCTGCGAGAATTGGATAAGACTCCATCTCATTTTTTTTTCCTCCAAAGCGATATATTCTTCTTGCAATTCTCGCAGTTCTGTCATGGTGATTGTGTTTTTAACTCTGAAGACCTGGATGTATAATAGATTCGTCGCAAACATAGCATTTATGAAGGACAAAATGAGATATCTTTCATCTACTCTTCCTGCCATTTCACTACACATTTTCCTCTATCTTATCGTTAAGTGCTTTAAACTCTCACCAACTCTCTGTTTCAATCCAAACATATCTTCAGTTCCAGGTCGCGTAAAGTTATTGCTGATGTATGCTCCTAAGAAAGTAGTTTGCAAGTGCATGAACGAAGTTATTGTATTATTGGGAAGACTTTCAAACCACTTCAGTGCTTCTCCAGTTAAACTTGACGCAAAATATTTGCACAAAACGACATCATGGTTCTCCCATTGTAGCATACATCGAATATAAGCTTTGATATGTTGGACAGCACACGTAGTCCCATCAAATATACTGGTCAATACTGGTAAATTGCATTTTGGAGGTATCCCTCCTAATTGTACCTCTTGAGTAAATGGAGTTTTCGCAGCTTCTTCGATTGCCTCATCAAGTTGTCTTCTTCCTCCTTCTCTTCTGTTATTTATCATTCCTCTTATTTCTGCTAATTCTCGCAAGATTTTTTCATTCCTATCAGAATTTTACTCCATTGGCATTTTCAACGCAGCCTCTCTTCGTCTGCGTTCATGCCTTTCTTGTCTTGCGACGTTTCACGCTTCTTCTCCAACATCTTGGTTTTTCCTTCTTCTGCAATTTTCTTCTTCTTGCAAGTTAATTTGTCTTTCATTCTCTTCTCCACGAATTTCCTCATCCCTTACTGTTTCTCTTCATTGCCTTTCTATGTCTCTGCGAATTCTCTCATATTCCTCATTGAGATTATCATTATTACGATTTTGCGCACGTCGTCATTCTCGATTATCATGATTATTCTGACGCAAAGCTGTTTGAATTTCTTGTTCTTCTACTTCTGCTCGCAATCTCTCTCTTTCTCCTGCTAAATGTACTTACTCAATATAATGCCTCTCAATATCATCTTCGATTATTCTGCGATTTCTTCGAATCTCTTCATCACGTAACATTCTCATTCTCTCTTCTTGATTTTCTCCCTCATCCTGATTATGTCTAATGTATAAAGTTTCACCGCGTGGAATATAACGATCATTTATCAAATTCTCACCAATATTTTGTATAGGGAGATTTTGTCTTGTTTCTTCTCTATATGATCTTAAATTTGATCTCATGCTGCTTCTCGATCTTCTATTTTGCAACCTCAAATTTTCCATTCTTAATTCATGATTTTTCCTTGTAAGATTGGCACGTTCATCTACCTCTAATCTTCTTTCTTCCTGTATCCTTTGTCTCAAATCATCTACTACTTCATGCTCTTCATGAATTAGTCCTCCATCCATTTCTTGATTTCTTTCCTCTTCTTGATTTTCCACTTCTTCTATCGAATCCGACCTCCAAGTATGCACACTTACTCTATCATAATCCACATTTCTATCTTGTGCTCGTGTTTGTTGATTCGGTGGTTGGATTGAATTTTCTACTCCATTTCTCACTCTACTTCTTCCTGATCTGATCCTTAAAGATCCTTCCAATTCACCTGTTCCTTCTCCTACAATTCTTTTACTTCTTCTCACTGTTGTTAGTGGTTCTGATGTATTTCTTCTCCTTCTAGCCATTTCTTCAATTCTAATAATTTCTTCAAATCTTCAAGCTGTAATTTGAAATTTCTCAAATTGATTCTCCCTGTTTCTTGGCGCCAAAATGTAGTTGCAGGAATTCCCATACTACACCCTATTCAAGAATTTATCAATATTTATGACATAATTTCAAGATTAAAGACACTTTTTCATTAATATGATCTTAAGGAATTTTACAAAAATCAAGAACACAGAACACTGGATAAATATTTTCTCTCTCCTAAAAACCTTCATAGCCCTTAAAAATTCATCCCCCTCTCTGGAACTATTCGTTTCCTTTATATAGCCATTTACATAATGGATTACAGCTCATGACAGCTCATTTACAGCTAAGATTCCCTTTAATTTCGGATCTAGGTTCCTGCGATAAATCGCAGGTGGCACCTCCTTAATATTTCGTAGGCTTTATCGATTCATCGCAAAAATGTCACGCTCTTCTCATGTTTCTGTCGTTTTCATCCGATATGTCATTCCTTACGTCACCTTGAGATGTTTCGCAGAATATCATTGATGTATCACAGAACTGTTGTTTATTATTAATATATCGCAGAACTGTTGTTTATTTTGCAGGAATATTGTTGTAACAATATTCTGATCCTACATACTTTAAGAAAATTGCATGAGAAAAGGACAGAATTACTTATAAGATAAATCAAAGGCGAAGATCAGAAAATCATACCTTTCAGTTCATTATTCTTCTTGCGGAGAAGTTCACAATCCAGCGAGATATTTTGGAATTTTTGTTTTTCCAGACGAAGAGCATCACGTTCCAAGGTCATCGTTTGGAGATTCTTGTTCAAAATTTCCACTTCCCTCTCCAATGTTGTTTGCGAAACCATTCTCTCAGAGCCAACATACTTATTTAAAATTTCACAAGCACTCAATTTGATGGGGTTTGTGGAAGATTTCTTGATACCATCCAAAGCATCAGATAAAGTTTGGAACACAATATCTATCCCATTTAAAGCGTCTTTGGAAAAGGAAGAGAATTCAGATGAAGAAGTGGTGATATTAGAAGATTGAGGAACTGAATCATTTTTCATAATGACTGTGTCATTTGAAGGTGAAGTTTAGGGAAAATTAGTAGTTTGGATTAAGGAAGAGTCGATTTGAGAAGCATTAACAATGGGAGAAGAAGGGGTTTCACTCGCAGAAGGGTTAATAAGATGGGTTTCGTTCGTAAGAAGACCGGTTGAAGGGGAAACGTGTAGTTGCAGGAAATCCCACAACTACACCCTCATGAGATTCTATTAATTTGATTTGATGTTCTAATTTATTTGATATGAAAATGAAGATTAAAATACTAAAATTGTAAAAGAGACACGAAGATTTTTACATGGTTCGATCATTGTGATCTACATCCATGGTTCTTCAGTAGTGAATGTATGTAATTACATGATTTTACAATTGAGACTCCATTAAAGAATATTTGAAGCTCTAGATTTTTGGGGAATAAGATCATCAAGAAAATAAGTCTCTCTCTCTCTTTACAAAATTCTAACTTCAAATGTCTCTCCAAAATCTATTCTCCGAAAGAACTCTCCAAAAGAACTCCCCAAAAGAACTCCCCTTTTTATTTTATGCCTAAATGGATATTTATATGATTTTACATAAAAGATGACAGTTGTGTTGTCCCGCAATTTCGGATCTAAAATATGTCATGCGAGTCTTTGCAGCCTTGCTTGCAAGATGTCTTTTCTCTTCACAATTTCGCAAGCTATCATTTGTTGCGTCGTTAATTATTTGCAAGCATAATAATGCTGCGAGATTTTGCTCCTACAAAACGTCTGAGGCAACATTTTCGCGAATGAGAAGTAAAGGTTCAGATTACGAAGGTACTGCAGGAGATTTTAAAGGGATAAGTGAAGAAAATGGAACAGAAGTTTCAACAATCTTAAGATGATGAGATTTCTTTGGGAGGTTGTTGGCATCTTTGTCACCCTGCGAATAACAATCCAGATAAGAAACAGAGGCAATAATATTTTTATTAAAAGAATAATGTTTCTTACTACCTGATTATTCACAGACTTTATTTTTCTCTCAACAACTTTGGGACGCGATTTTTTTGGGTGAATTAGGGTTTTGAGTTGTAGATTCAACATTAAAAGTGCTTTTGATGAAACGGAAACAGTATGGGAATTACACAAAAGGCAAAATAAACAAGATGATTCCAGTAAAATAAGATCAGTTTCAGCAAAATCTAAAGAAGAAAAGTAAGAAAACTAACCTTGCTGATTCCATGGGAGCAAAAAGAAGCAATAGCGGGAAGATAAGGAAGATGAAGAAAGTTGCATACGATGAAGAGTTACAGAGAATATGAAAGATGAAGACGAAATAAAATAAGAAGTAAAAGAAGAAAATTATTTATTTATCAGATCCCTCTTTAAATATAAAAAATAAGATGACCAGTTTAACCGGTAAATAAAGGAATGATGACACATATAAACAGTTACGCTAAATTTAAGGAATCTGGCCGATAGAGAAAAACATTGGAATGATGGGAAGCTGCGGCACTTTGAAGTACAATTTCTCATGAAATTCTCTCCTTCGCAGATAAGACATGAGAAGAGGCAATATGTAGGATCAGAATATCACAACAAGGATACACTTTCTAAATCTTCACCAATAACACATTGCGAATGTCGCAGGATAATTTAAGACATGACGTAGCAGAAAACGATAGCATAAACACGAGAAAGGTGTGAAGATTTAGCGAGATTTAGGACGTTTGCAAAATTATACATTTGTAATCTTGTGAAATACCATAAGCCAGATCCTAAAATAAAGGATAGATTAGCTGTCATCCACTATGTAATTCCCTATATAAAGAGCCGAACAGGCTTAAGAGAGGGAGATCTTTTTCGAGTATTGAGCAAGTCATTAAGAGAGAGAAAGTCCAGAGCAGTTGTTAATTTCTTAATTTTATTTCTTTCCTTTCCTGTAGAATTTGTGAGATTAATCAATAAAGATTGTGATTGTTCATCCAAAAATGACTTGATTGTATGAATTCTTGTGAGGGGTGCAATGTGGGATTTCCTGCAACTACAGTTATGTCTCGAGAAAGTTTGTGTGTAATTTTTTTCTTGCTTACCCTTTTGACCCGCACCACAAATTCCTTTTACTTTAGTATTTATTTTTGGAATGCCTCTGACAAGTTCACGATTAATGAGCTTTCCTAGAATTCAGTAGTTGATATGACCAAAACGTTCATGCCACAAATGAGTTGATTCAACCTTAGTCAAGTTACAGTACAAATTGGATTGTATATCAAGTAGATAATTGTTAAGTGCATATTTTGCATATATTTAGTGTCGAATCCATGCTAGTAATTGCTTAGTTTCTTGCAAAATTATTGTATATTACTTTTGTTTTTCTTTATTTGTGTTTTGCTAGGTGAATTATCCAAAAGAAGTGAATTGGCACTTAATTGTGCAATAAAAGAAGTTATCCAAAAGCGGAGAAGGGCCAAAGATCAAGTGTAACCCATTCAAATCAAGGAGTTCTTGATATCATCTTGAAGAGGACGAAAATACGAAGCCAACAGCGAAATAATGGAGTCGTCCCGACGTCGTATGAAGATTTTATGGGCATTTGAAGCAAGCAAAGTTGCGAAATTGTTTACGCACATAATTTATAAGGGGCGTCCATTCTGCTAAGGGGAACACTGTTTCAAAGGAAGTGATAATTACAGTTACATTCTATACTTTGGGGAAACCAGGAATTCAAATGTTGATTAAGGCACTCGGCCTGTTACTCAGGGCACCACCTTATTCTTTCTCCATTCAAATAGAGTATCACCGATGATGATGATCACGGCAGTTTGCATGCATGAAGGAGATGAAGATGGCAGAGAACGTTAAAGGGTGTTCGCTTCCGTTATATGGCATTCCAATGGCAGTACGAATTGATAATATTATGGAGATTAGCGTTGTATATATTGGAAGCAAAGAGTAATGGGGTTGGCAGTGAATACCGGAAACGATGCCGGTGATGTTCTGTTTGTTGTTCTTGAAGACTTGGATGGAGGAGCTTAGATCGAGTTTTGAAACACAGAGATGATGATGGAAAACGAAGCTCGGAGCTGTGGATGTTGGTTTCGATAGCTCGAGTTGGTTTGGAGCTGGATAGAGCTTGAAGATGATAGATAACTCGATGGCTGGTGACAGATATGATTCTCGAAGCTCAAGTTTGAGTTCGCCGTGAATATGAAATAACACGTAGTTCAGGGAAGGTGCAGTTCGAGTAGGAAGGAGATGAACTTGAGCTGTGTTGATAGGAAGCTCGTGTTGGACATGAAGAACATGCTCGGGTCTGAAGTTTAGAGAATAGGTAACGGATATTAAAGGCAGCAATGGGCATGGAGCTGAGCTACAGATAATGGCAGCGATAAAGAATGGAATTTGGATGGAAGAAGAAGATAGTCTAGCTGATGCTCATCATGGCAGTTGAAATGGTGATGCTCGATGGAGAAGAGTCGTAATTCTTGGCTGTTGTTGGAGATCAATGAAGCAGTGATGATGGTTTTTTGCCAGAGATTAATGACGCTGTTGTAAGCTGCTGAGAAGAGTTCAAAGAACAGGGAAAGATTAGTTTGCGGTGAGCTGTTCGAGTTAGATCACAGGGTTTGGTGTTGACGATCAAGGGCGATAATAATGGCTGATGGTGGTCATTGTTCGATGGAGTTGGTAAAACAGTGAAGAAGACGAAGAAAATAAGTTGAAAACTCCAGGAAGGTATACGTCTAGATGTCCTAGCCATGACTACTATTTAGAAAAGAGTTAAACATCTAGGAGAATAAACGTCTAGGAAAACCCAACCGCTGTGGAAAAGAAGAATTGTGAGAAAAGTTCCGGGAGAGTTTTCGGATGGGAATCATGGGATATCCCATCCGTAATGAAAGAAGCAAAATAGGCTGTCAGTTTCGGAAAACTGACAGGCCAAATGAAGTTGAGAATTTTGGATTTGGGATGGGCTTCACTGTTCATGACCGAGCCCATGAAGCTGTTGGACGTGGGTTTGGTTAGTTTACACGATTTTGGCTAATTTTCGCAACCATTCGACCGGGATTTGATGCACGGGCACAACTACAATTGGGACACCTATATAAGAGAACTTCTAATATTTTTGGTACATCAATCTTATAATCTTTAATCAAGCCATTGGAGAGGAGAACTCATGATAAGAAAAGCTAGGGTTTGGAGCTATTTCCATCACCGTTACTATTTCTTTACCATTTTATCATATGAAACTCATGGGTTTTGTAGGTACCATGAGTAGCTAAACTTCTTAGTGATTGGGGATGAATTCTAATTTCTAGACATGATTTGAGTTATTATATAAATCTATTTTGAAGTTCTTCACATGATTATTGATTGTTTATACTAATTAGACATTTATGATTAATTGATCGATTGTTTAGGTGGCCAACTGAATTAATTTGTTGATTCAATCAGATGCTAGTATTGAGTTAGGAGATAAGTAATAGTCGAATAATTCATAAAAAAGTAGAGAACACAAGAACTTGCAGAGGGATTCTGTGTAGCGATTGTGTGTATAAACAACACTAGAAAGTGGACCTTGAGCTAAGAGTCTAACTACTAGGATTAATCTATAATTCACAAAAGATAAAGCATCCGGAGAAATTACACCTTTATTGAGATACTACTAGGTGGTTTAGACGAATAGAATCTGGTATTGGAGAGCTTCCGTACTGAGTGATATAAGTAATTTTGGGGATAGCACTGAGCTAGCTGTTATTCCACGGTTGGTAATAATCTGTGATTAATTGTATTATTGGATGAATATAATAACTTGATGACGGTTTAGTAACGAAGAAGGATTCCCTGATCATATTTATATCCATTGCTTGCAACTTAATTATTTTTAATTGCTTTGATTTTATTTTGAATCTAAAACAAAAATCCCCCCATTATGACACTTTTGACAACTAAACTCCCTGCTCTTCGTGGGAACGATCCTTACTTCCTTTATATTACCAGTTAATTGTGTGGAAATAAGTAATTTAATTTGAGTGCACCTACGACACGCATCAATAACAATTACTCATACTTCTACGTCCTCGAAAATTTATTTTTCCGGACTTATCTTCAATATCACAACCTCTCATATTGAAGATAACTTTGTGATCTTTATCACAAATTTTACTAACAGACAGAAGATTTGCTTTCATTCCTTTAACATAAACAACATCATAAATTTCAGGAATACCTGTAAGTTTCATTGTAGTTGCAGGAAATCCTACACTACACCCTTGTTAAGAATTTGTAGTAACCAACTCAAATTTGAAGATTAAAAACGACACTTTATTATTTGATTTTTAGAAATGTTTACAGGAAATGTAAGAACTCAAGAATACAACTTTTCTCTTGAAGTTTATCTCTCCTCAAGACTTTCTCAACTCTCAAAAAAATACATCATCCCTCTCTGAATCTAGTGGAACTCTTTATATAGGGAATTACATAGTGGATGACAGCTAAGTTTTCCTATTATTTTGGATTTACTCTGCGATCTCATCGCGGTAATTATAATGTTCATTCTCGCGATCTTTGTAACCATCGCGTGAAAAACATGCTTTTATCATGTTTTCTTCAGTCGTCAGCTATTATGTCACTCTTTTGACTGTTTTTGTGACACTCGCAAAGTGTTGTTGAAGAACTTGCAGTGATGCTCGCTGGGAAGTGTTGTTAATTTCGCAGAGAAGTGTTGTAGCGATATTCTGGTCCTACATCTTGCCTCTTCTTATGTCTTTTCTGAGAAGAAGAGAAGATCATGAGAACTTTAAAATGCCGCAACTACTTATCTTTTCAGATTTCTCTAATCTGACACGTTTCTGTATCCTTCACCAACTGTTTTCACATATTCTCTCTTCTAATAAATTTTTGACACGTCCTCTCTAACCGCCGCGATCTGACCGCTCATGTCTTTTCTTTGCATTTATTGCATTCATCTTCTTCGAGAAATTTCTTCTTCTATAAATACTCCTTTCATTCTTCCCTTTTCCTCTTTTTACTTTCTTCTTCTTTCTCTGCGTAACTTCTCTGCAAGTTTACTGTTCTTCCGCAAATTGCGCATCTGCTATCGCAGTGATTTCTTTCTTGTTTTTCAACCTTTTCCTTCATTCCCATACTCAAAAATGGTTGTTGCTGGTGCTAAAAATTTGGCTGCTTTTGGTGAGATGCGAGATAAACTCAAAAGTGAAGGTTTTACTTTGTCTATAATTCCATATCAAAGCCCTAAATCCGAGCTTTCCATCAAATTATTTTATGATCATCAATGTTCTCGCGAAAAAGTTATAGTATCGCTAGGTCAACTTGAAGCTGGTCTTCCCATTCCTCTCTATGACCCGGATCTTCCCTTATTCTATGAAATAATTTCTCACGAGAAATTCTCGCGAGCAGTATACCAATTGGGTGGTGATTGTATTCGATTACTAATTAAATATGCTTCTCGCGGTGCCAATAAAGGATCTCGCTACCCTGGTACTGCGAAGAATCCTCAATTCAAGGATGTTCCAATCATTCTCGCGATGTATACTGTGGATAATTTCTTCACCAACTATGAAATAATCCCCATGAAGAGAGATCGCACTTCCTAGGGTGTCTGCTTGCAAAAGAAATATAAGATTGCTGCTGATAAAGCTCTTATGTTAGATATTGATTGGCATACAAATAACAACCAAGGTCCTCGCCATTCTAGCGATGACAAGTGGTTTATTTTTCCTCTAATTTTAGAGGGTCCGTATATTTCTGGCACTCATGCTTTGCCTGCATATCTCATGAAATACCAACCATGAGTGTTCTATTGGCCTGAGGAAGATAAAGAAGTACGTTCTCCTTAGTTCTTTGCATAACAAGTTATTTTTATTATTTTTCCTTGATTTGTGTATCTTTAAGCTCTCGCTGATTATGCATTTTTATTAGATTGAGAGATTGAAGACCAACTATGATAAGTTTAGGAAGCCTGCTACTCATTCAGCTCTTCAATTACTCACAGATGAATTAAGAAATATTTTTTTATACATCTTAACAATATATTGTTGCCTCTATTTCTTATCTTTATCTGTACTCGCAGGTAATCGAAGAATTAGAACCAATGGAAACAAAAACCAAGGTGAAATCTTCAAATGATCGCAAGGGAAAATCTAATGCTCCTCCCAAAGGGAAGCCTACTGCTCCTCGCAGTGAAGAATCTGACGATCCTCCCTTAAAGAAAAGAAAAACCCAACTATCTTCTTCTTCAACTCCTCAACTCGTTCCAGAAAATTTAAGTGTTGATTTTGATAAGGACAACGATGATGATAATGACATTCCTTCCATGAAAGATTCTTCCTCTTCTGAGTCTTCAATGGATCAATTATCCAAGATTTTTGGAAATATTACTCATGGTATCGCTAATAATCATGGAGATGAAGTTCTTAATGAGACGTCCCAGGCTCTCGCCAAGGTCTGCGATGCTCCCATATTGGTAGGTAATGATTATCTCCAAGGAATCTCAAGATCGCTGACTCCCAGTCTCTTAAATTCTCTTGGTACCCTGGTATGTTTTCATTTCTTCAACCTGTTTATGTAATTATTCCATTGCCAAGCCTTAACTTATATTTTTCTCTCGCAGGTCGGAAGACCTTCTATAGTTGCAGGAAATCCCACACTACACCCTTGTTATGATCTTGCTATAATCAACTCACAATTGAAGATTAAAAACGACACTTTATTATTTTGTTCTCAGAAATGTTTACAGAAATGGAAGAAATCAATATTACAACTATTCTCTTGAAGTTTCTCTCTCCTCAAGACTCTTTCAACTCTCAAAAATACATCATCCTTTTCTGGACACATTGGGTGTCTATTTATAGGGTAGTTACATAATGGACGACAGCTAAGTCTTCCTTTTATCTCGGATTTACACTGCGATTATCATCGTGACAACCATGACTTTCCTTCTCGCTAATTTTATAACTATCGCAGGTCAACACGTGCTCTTTACATGTTTCTTCATTCGTCAGTCATTATGTCATTCCTTAAGCAATTCTGCAACACTCGTCAGATGTTGTTCAAGTACTCGCGATGTTCTCGCAGAAATGTTGTTAATATTCATAAGTGTTGTTAATATCGCAGGAATATCGTTGTGGCGATATTCTGGTCCTACAGCTTCCTTTGTTGTTGCCTCTGATTTAGACAAAGGCGTGTATTTTCTCAAAAGAAGAATGTTGTTTGTAGTTGCAGGAATTCCCACACTACACCCTTGTTAAGATTCTATAGAAATATGTTGGAATTTGACTAAATTTTAAAGATTAAACGACATATTATTATTCAAATCTCAGAAATGTTTACAGAATTGGAAGAAATCAAGATTACAAATATTTCTTGAAGTTTCTCTCTCCTCAAGACTCTTTGAACTCTCAAAAACACATCATCCTCTTCTGGATCTATCGAGCCCTTTATATAGGGATTTACATAATGGATGACAGCTAAGTTTTCCTCTTATTTCGGATCTATTCTGCGATGAGATCGCAATCGCTACCATATTCTCTATCACAAGAATGATGACCATCGCAGGATCAACATATTCTTCTTTTATTTCTTCCATCGTCAGTTTCTTTTTGGTATTATGTGACGCTCGTGAAACGTTGTTAAAGATTTACCAGTGACGCTCGCAGAAATGTTATTAATATCGCAGGAATAGCGTTGTAGCAATATTCTGGACCTACATATTGCCTCTTCTCATGTCTTTTCTGCGAAGAAGAGGAGATCATGAGAACTTTAAATGCCATAACTTCTCACATTTCCATATCTTTTCAGGATTCTCTATTCTGACACGTTTCTATTTCCTTCGCCAGCTGTTTTCACGAATTCTTTCTTCCAATAAACTTTTGACACGTCTCCTCTAATCGCTGCGATCTGACCACCCACGTCTCTTCTTTGCATTAATTGCCTTCATCTTCTTCGAGAAATTTCTTCCTCTATAAATACTCTTCTCATTCCTTTCCTTTTTCTCTTTTAGTTTCTTCTTCTTTCTCCCCATATCCTCTCTGCAAACTTTACTGTTCTTCCGCGAATTCCGCTGTTGTGATTTCTTTCTTCTTTTCAACCTTTCCATTCCCATACTTCAAAAATGGTTGCATCTGGTATCAAAAACTTGATAGCCTTTAATGAGATGCGCGAGAAACTAAAAACTAAAGGTTATAACTTATCCTTAATTCCATATCAGTATTCTAAATCTGAACTTTCTCTTAAATTGTTTACTGATGATCAATGTTCTCGCGAAAAAATCATAGTATCGCTAGGACAACTTGAGGCTGGTCTTCCCATTCCTCTCTATGACCCAGAACTTCCATTATTTTATCAAATAATTTCTGATGAAATGTTTTCGCGAGCAGTATATCAACTAGGTGGAGATTTCATCAGATTGCTGCTTGAATATGCTTCTCGTGGTACTAAAAAAGGAACTCGCTACCCTGAAGCTCCAAAGAATCCTCTCTTTAAAGATGTCCCCATTGTCCCTGCGGATTATATTGTGGACAACTTCTTTGTAAATTATAGTATAGTCCCTATGAAGAGGGATAGCACCTGCTGGGGTGTTCGTTTGAAAAAGGAGAAGGTCGCTGGTGACAAAGCTCTTATGATGGATATTGATTTCCATACATCTACCAACCAAGGTCCTCGCCATTCTAGCGATGACAAGTGGTTCATCTTTCCATTACGTCTTGAAGGTCCTTATATTTCTGGTTCTCGCGAACTTCCCGCGAGTCTTGCAGAATATCAACCTTGGGTCTTCAATTGGCCTGAAAAATCTAAAGAAGTATATTCTCTCAATTTTTATATTATTATCATTTACTATCTTCTTTATATTCTCGTTAACTATTTTGATCTTTCTCAGATTGATATAATGAAACTCAGCTATCAAGCTCTTAGGAAGCCTAGCACTTTCTTGGCTCTAAAATATTTCACGGATGAAGTAAGAAATATCTGTTCATAAGCTTTAACAATATATTGTTGCCCCTATTTCTTATTTTCATATGTGCTCGCAGGAAATTGAAGAGTTGGAACCATTAATATCCTCATAAACCAAGGAGAAACATTTAAAAGAGAAATCTGGGAAATCTTCAAAGGAGAAATCCTCTACTTCTTCTAGGGGAAGGTCTTCTGCCCCTCGCATTGAAGAATCTAGCGATCCTCCACCAAAGAGAAGGAAAACTCAACCTTCTTCTTCTTCAACTCCTCAACCAATTCCAGAAAATCCAAGTGCTGATCTTGATAAAGATAATAATGACGAGGGTTTTAATGTTAGCGGTTTTCCCTCAATAAAAAATTCTTCTTCTTTTGATTCTTAAATGACTCATTTGTCCATAATTTTTAGCGATATTTCCCACAGCATAACTTCTAATGCCGAGGATGAAGTTATTGACAAGACATCCCAAGCCCTCGCTAAAGTTTGCGATGCCCCTATTTTGGTGGATAATGATTCTCTCCAAGGAATCTCAAGATCGCTGACTCCCAGTCTCTTGAATTCTCTTGGTGCTTTGGTAAGTTTTCATTTCTTCAGTTTGTTTATATATTTTCTCCATCACTAGATCTCAATTTATATTCTTCTTTCGCAGGTTGGAAGAGATTCTTTTGCTGTTGCTTATGATTTAGATAAAAGATGTGCCAGCTCTGAAGAGAAAGCCTCTAAACTTCGCCAGGATAAACAAAAATTAGAGTCTGAAGTTATTGAACTTCGCAAGAAGAATAAACAGCTGGAGACTGAAGCTTCGGTTGATAAGCAAAAGATCTCTGATCTTGATAAAGCTAACCAACAATTATATGGTATGACTAATTTCCTTTCTTTTTTAATTATTTTTACTCTATCGCAGCCTATTCAAGCGGCCACTTTTAACTTGCAGATATTTATGGTCTTACTGACGAGGCTATACTATTTCAAACTTTCCCTAAACCTATAGATGATCATACTCTTCTTGCCTGTCTAAATAATTCCTTAAGTAATTTCTCAGATGATAAGATTAAATCCCTTTCCATATATGAACTTAGATCCAAATTTGATCTCTTAAAAATTGAACACAGATTCAATTTAGGTTTGACTGACAAATATAGGCGCATTTATCTTGATTCAAAGAAAGAAATAGATAGATTAAGACAGAAGAATAGCGATCTTATTGACGAGAAATATCTTGCCATTAAAAAGGGATCCAAGACCCTAGAAGACTTTCATAAAACTCTCCTTGACGTTCAAATGGACATAGATAAACTTATACGCGAGAATGAAGATCTTCTTGCGAGGGAGACTCAAGTTCGATCTCGTATCCTCATTAATAGCGATGACGAGTTTGCTTGGGCTGCGAAGGTTCTTGACAACTCCAAGAATGACTTAGGTGTAAATGTTATCCTTCAAGTTGAACAAGCAGCCTTAATTAGAGATATGATTTCTGAAAGAGAAGGTTGTTTGTTGTTCTTCTTCTCGCTAACTTTCTGTTTTTATTAATCTTTTTTACAAAATTTCTAACTTGTTGTCATATATTCTCGCAGGAGATGAAAAAATATATCTTGAAAGAATTGGGGAACTTGAAAATACCCTTGCTACTCGCAATAAAAAATATTCATGATTGAAGGAGAAATTTGACATTACTACCGCGAATTTCAATAGATCTCTCATTGTTATTCGTAATGATTCCGTTAAGTTGGTCTGCAATGATCATGGAATTTATCCTTCTATATATCCTGATCTTGCGAAGTAGATCCCCGCAATAATCCCAAATCTTAACATCTCTGATAGTGAAGGTGAGGATTCTGACGAGGATGAAAATGATAATGATAATGATAATGACGAAGGAGAAAAGTCTGGTGGAGGAGAAGAATCTGATAAGAATGAAGATGGTGATGATAACGACGAAAGGAAGAACTCTGGAGATGAAGAGAAATATGATAAATAGGATGGCGATGGATCTAGCTAGTTCTTCTTTTTCCTTTTATCTTCCTTGTATATTTATTTTCTTCTTTCTGCAGCATTGCTGTGAGTTTCTCCAATTTTGTGGATTTCTTTTGCTTCTACTTGTATGAATTAGAAAACAGTTCTTTTTCTGCAAGTCAATCAATCAATATAATTATTAATTTCTCTCTCTCCTCATTGGTTGAAAGAGTCTTGAGGAGAGAGAAACTTCAAGAAATAATTGTAATCTTGATTTCTTCCAATTCTGTAAACATTTCTGATATTTGAATAATAATGTGTCGTTTAATCTTTAAAATTTAGTCAAATTCCAACATATTTCTATAGAATCTTAACAAGGGTGTAGTGTGGGAGTTCCTGCAACTACATTTTGGCGCCCAGAAATAGGGAGAATCAAGTTAAGAAATCTCTAATTACAACTTGAAGATTTGAAGAAATTGTTAGAATTGAAGAAATGTCTAGAAGAAGAAGAAATACATCTGAACCGCCGATAACTGTGAGGAGAAGTAAAAGACTTGCATGTGAGGGAACATGTGAATAGAAGAATCTTTAAGGATAAGATCAGGGAGAAATAGAATAAGAAATGAAGCAGAAAGTTCAATTCAACAGCCGAATCAACAAGCACAAACACGAGATAGGAATGTGGATTATGATAGAGTGAGTGTGCATACTTAGAGGTCGGATTCGATGGAAGAAGCAGAAAATCAACAATTAAGAAATCAAGAAGAAGGAGAAAGAAATCAAGAAATGCCTGGATAATTAATAATAGATGATTTGAGACAAAGAATACAGGAAGAAGGGATATTAGAGGCAGAGGAGCGTGCGAATTTAACAAGACAAAATCATGAGCTAAGAATGGAGAATTTGAGGTTACAAAGAAGGAGGTCAAGAAGTACTGTTAGATCAAATTCAAGATCATTCAGAGAAGAACCAAGGCAAAATTCCCCAATGAGAAATGTTAGAGAAGAAGTGCAAAATTCAAATGGAGAACAACGTCATAGAGGAGAAGAGATAATTGGTAATCGCTATAATCCGCGTGACAATAGAAATCAAGAGGGAAGAAACAACCAAATTGAAGAAGAAAATCCAGAAGAAGGTAGGAGGGTATTGCATGGGCGAGAGAATCAAAGAAATCAAAGAATGATTGAAGAATAAATTGAGAGGCATTACGCTTAACAAGCACGTCTAGCTCGCGAGAAGGAAAGATTAAGGGCAGAAGTAGAAGAACATGAATTTCAAGAAGCAGTGCGACAAAATAATCATGAAAATCGAGAAAGGAGACGTATGCAAAATCGCTACAATGGTAATATTCAAGAGGAGTATGATAGGATACAGAGGACAATAGAGAGACAGCGAAGAGAAATGAGGAGAAATGAAGAAATTAGCAGAGAAGAAAATGAAAGAGAAAATCGCAGAGAAAGACGAGATGATGACGAAGAATAAGATACACAAAATCTCGCAAGACAAGAAAGGCAAGAACGCAGGAGAAGGGAAACAACATTAAAGAGGCCAATGGAACAAAACTCAGCTGTGAATGAGCAAATATTGAGAGAATTAGCAGAAATGCGAGGAATGATAAACAATAGAAGAGAAGGAGGTAGAAGGAAACTTGATGAAGCTATTGAAGAAGCTGCAAGGACTCCATTTACTCAAGAAGTACAGTTAAGAGGGATACCTCCAAAATGTAATCTACCAGCATTAACCAGAATTTTTGATGGGACTACTTATGCTGTCCAACATGTCAAAGCTTATGTTAGATGTATGCTACAATGGGAAAATCATGATGCTGTGCTATGCAAATATTTTGCATCTAGCTTAACTGGAGAGGCGTTAAAATGGTTCGAGGGATTACCAAAAAATACCATAACTTCTTTTGATCATTTACAAGCCACATTTTTAGGAGCTTATATTAGCAACAATTCATCGCGGCCGGGTATTGAAGATGTGTTTGGGTTAAAACAGAGAATTGGCGAGAGTCTGAAACATTTAACCATAATATGGAAGTCAATGTGCAGTGAGATGGCAGGAAGATTTGGCGAGAGATATCTTATCTTGTCTTTTATCAATGCAATGTTCGCAACCAATCTACTGTACATACAAATTTTCAGAATCAAGAATACAATCACTATGACTGAATTGCGAGAACTATAGGAAGAGTACATTTCTTTGGAGGAGAAACAAAATGAAATGGAATCATATCCAATCGCGAATACCAACTCGCTAGCAGCAAGTGGAAGTTTGCTCCCTAAAGTAATAAATAATGTGGAGAGCACCTCGCAACCACAACAAGAGAATGGCAGAAACAAACTCTATCTTTCACTACACAAGATATACCAGAGCTTGGCGAGCAGCATGACAACCCATTGGTAGTACGATTAGAGATAAAACCAAAGAAAATACAAGAGGAAGATGAAGAAAATAATGGTAAAATTGAAGACTCTTGGGCCATCAACAGAGTCTTAATAGATACCGGGAGCTCAATTGATATCTTATTCTATCATACCTATAGAACCATGGGCGGAAGAGATGAAGATTTGATACCATCAACGTATAAAATCTATGGATTTAACGGTACATCTAACAAACCAAAAGGGGAAATTGAAATGCAAATACCGTTAAAAGGAATATCTTCAAAAATCTTATTCTGTGTTGTGGACATTTAATCACCTTACAATTCTTTGATAGGAAGATCTTGGTTACACGGGATATTGGGTATAGCATCTACTTATCACCAATGTATCAAGTTTCCTTATCCCAAAGGTGTTGGAATTATTAAAGAAGATTGGGGAGAAAGCAAGAAATGTTATGAAATCGATATGAAGTCTTACGAAGAAAGAGCTGAAAAGAATAGCAATTGGAAGTACAAAATCAAACAACAACAGAGGTGTGAAAGATTAATGATTGATATAATAGAACAGAAATAGGATGTGAAAGCTGATGGCGAGTGTCTCGCAGAAAAAGAAACAGCAGTAAAACGTAGCTGAAAAGCAGAAAATAGTAAGTAGAGAGGTAAAATGATGAACTTTATATAATTCTATGAATGATTTGTTTGAATAATATGTAATTGAACAGAACTTTCTGCTTAAAATAATCGCAAGATTTTACAAAAAGAAAGAAGATCAAAGTTATGAAATTCTATCAGAGTTACAATACTCGCGAGAAACGCGAATAAAATTTCGCAAAGATTAAAGAATGGGACAAACCTTTATGGCGTGCACCCTAGTTCGCGAATAAAATTTCGTAAGAGGCAAATGTAAGACCTACGAGCATGTCATATGAGGGGGTATCTCTTGACATGATTCAGGCTGCTGGATCCTGAGTCATGAAGATGTTGGGGGTTAGATAAAACCTATCCGGGAGAGAGATCTTGGATTTCCAACTATATATGGTTATACCCTGGTTGGACGACCGAGAATCTCTTCCAAGAAGTACAAAGTATGACCAAGGTTCCAAGGTACATGGTTAAGCCAAGGGTGCCAAGGGCGTACGAAACTTTCTTGCCATTCTTGGTAAGTCTTGGCTATGATGCACTTGGCCTGAAGAAAACCACACTTAGGGTGCAGCCTTGTAACTATAATCCATATAGGCATAAAGGACAAGAGGCTGCGAAAACAGCTGGTTGTTGGTAAATCTGGATGGGAGGAGCTAGTCTTGTATGGCCGATATGCCCTCCTTGAAGGGGCAACCAGGGGGAAAATAAGGGCGGCACCCTCCATTAGGGAGCTGATAAGTGTCTTAAGATGGCAATGTCATGGGGCTTTATGATCGCAAGAACATTTAGGCCTGTCATATTGTCGAGTAACGTAAATTATCTGAGAGGCAACAAGCCAAAATTTAAAATGAGATCAATGGGTTTTTTCATGAAAATGTAAAGACGTCCTGCGATTTCATCGTAAGACGGCAATGTCACGAGGCTTTAATCTCGCGAGAGAGCTTAGAATTGTCATATTGTCACAATACAATCAAAGAAGAAAGATAAGGCAAGATCAATGGGGTCAATACATGCAAATTTAAAGATGTCCTGCGATCTTGTCGCAGAAAGAAAGAGCGTGGCAAAATAAGACCTTTAATTAGGAAGGCGTAATAAGACCACAAGATTACTGCGATAATGCTCGCAGATGTTATGAGAATTGCGATTTGACGCAGTTATTACTGGCGATAGGATCGCCAATATTGAGGCAAATTTTATTTACCATTAATATCTAATCTTTAATTAATTTTTTATATCACAGATGAATAATAGAGGCAAGTATGGGAATGCATGAGAACGGTGAAATTATTATTCATCTATCATATAAAAATTTCATAGATAAATTCACGCGGATAATTAAAGAATAATAATTATATTGATTGATTGACTTGCAGAAAAAGAACTGTTTTCTAATTCATACAGGTAGAAGCAAAAGAAATCCACAAAATTGGAGAAACTCACAGAAATGCTGCAGAAAGAAGAAAATAAATATACAAGGAAGATAGAAGGAAAAAGAAGAACTAGCTAGATCTATCACCATCCTCTTTATCAGATTTCTCTTCATCGCCAGAGTTCTCCCTTTCGTCATTATCATCACTATCTTCATTCTTAACAGATTCTTCTCCTCCACCAGACTTTTCTCCTTCGTCATTATCATTATCATTTTCATCCTCGTCAGAATCCTCAGCTTCACTATCAGAGATGTTAAGATTTGGGATTATTGCGGGGATCTCCTTCGCAATATCAGGATATATAGAAGGAGAAATTCCATGATCATTGCAGACCAACTTAACGGAATCAATACGAACAACAATGAGAGATCTATTGAAATTCGCGGTAGTAATGTCAAATTGCTCCTTCAATCGTGAATATTTTTTATTGTGAGCAGCAAGGGTATTTTCAAGTTCCCCAATTCTTTCAAGAATCGCAAGATTTTACAAAAAGAAAGAAGATCAAAGTTATGAAATTCTATCAGAGTTACAATACTCGCGAGAAACGCGAATAAAATTTCGCAAAGATTAAAGAATGGGACAAACCTTTATGGCGTGCACCCTAGTTCGCGAATAAAATTTCGTAAGAGGCAAATGTAAGACCTACGAGCATGTCATATGAGGGGGTATCTCTTGACATGATTCAGGCTGCTGGATCCTGAGTCATGAAGATGTTGGGGGTTAGATAAAACCTATCCGGGAGAGAGATCTTGGATTTCCAACTATATATGGTTATACCCTGGTTGGACGACCGAGAATCTCTTCCAAGAAGTACAAAGTATGACCAAGGTTCCAAGGTACATGGTTAAGCCAAGGGTGCCAAGGGCGTACGAAACTTTCTTGCCATTCTTGGTAAGTCTTGGCTATGATGCACTTGGCCTGAAGAAAACCACACTTAGGGTGCAGCCTTGTAACTATAATCCATATAGGCATAAAGGACAAGAGGCTGCGAAAACAGCTGGTTGTTGGTAAATCTGGATGGGAGGAGCTAGTCTTGTATGGCCGATATGCCCTCCTTGAAGGGGCAACCAGGGGGAAAATAAGGGCGGCACCCTCCATTAGGGAGCTGATAAGTGTCTTAAGATGGCAATGTCATGGGGCTTTATGATCGCAAGAACATTTAGGCCTGTCATATTGTCGAGTAACGTAAATTATACAGAGGCAACAAGCCAAAATTTAAAATGAGATCAATGGGTTTTTTCATGAAAATGTAAAGACGTCCTGCGATTTCATCGTAAGACGGCAATGTCACGAGGCTTTAATCTCGCGAGAGAGCTTAGAATTGTCATATTGTCACAATACAATCAAAAGAAGAAAGATAAGGCAAGATCAATGGGGTCAATACATGCAAATTTAAAGATGTCCTGCGATCTTGTCGCGAGAAAAAGAAAGAGCGTGGCAAAATAAGACCTTTAATTAGGAAGGCGTAATAAGACCACAAGATTACTGCGATAATGCTCAGATGTTATGAGAATTGCGATTTGACGCAGTTATTACTGGCGATAGGATCGCCAATATTGAGGCAAATTTTATTTACCATTAATATCTAATCTTTAATTAATTTTTTATATCACAGATGAATAATAGAGGCAAGTATGGGAATGCATGAGAACGGTGAAATTATTATTCATCTATCATATAAAAATTTCATAGATAAATTCACGCGGATAATTAAAGAATAATAATTATATTGATTGATTGACTTGCAGAAAAAGAACTGTTTTCTAATTCATACAGGTAGAAGCAAAAGAAATCCACAAAATTGGAGAAACTCACTAAATCTTTGAAAGAAGAAAATAAATATACAAGGAAGATAGAAGGAAAAAGAAGAACTAGCTAGATCTATCACCATCCTCTTTATCAGATTTCTCTTCATCGCCAGAGTTCTCCCTTTCGTCGTTATCATCACTATCTTCATTCTTAACAGATTCTTCTCCTCCACCAGACTTTTCTCCTTCGTCATTATCATTATCATTTTCATCCTCGTCAGAATCCTCAGCTTCACTATCAGAGATGTTAAGATTTGGGATTATTGCGGGGATCTCCTTCGCAAGATCAGGATATATAGAAGGAGAAATTCCATGATCATTGCAGACCAACTTAACGGAATCAATACGAACAACAATGAGAGATCTATTGAAATTCGCGGTAGTAATGTCAAATTGCTCCTTCAATCGTGAATATTTTTTATTGTGAGCAGCAAGGGTATTTTCAAGTTCCCCAATTCTTTCAAGAATCGCAAGATTTTACAAAAAGAAAGAAGATCAAAGTTATGAAATTCTATCAGAGTTACAATACTCGCGAGAAACGCGAATAAAATTTCACAGAGATTAAAGAATGGGACGAACCTTTATGGCGTGCACCCTAGTTCTCGAATAAAATTTTGTAAGAGGAAAATGTAAGACCTACGAGCACGTCATATGAGGGGGTATCTCTTGACATGATTCAGGGGTAAGGTTATACCGCTGCTGGATCCTGAGTCATGCAGATGTTGGGGTTAAAGAAAACCTATCCGGGAGAGAGATCTTGGATTTCCAACTATATATGGTTATACCCTGGTTGGACGACCGAAAATCTCTTCCAATAAGTACAAAGTATGAACAAGGCGCCGAGGTACACGGTTAAGCCAAGGGTGCCAAGGGCGTACGAAACTTCCTTGCCATTCTTGGTAAGTCTTGGCTACGATGCACTTGGCCTGAAGAAAACCCCACTTAGGGTGCATCCTTGATACTATAATCCATATAGGATTAAAGGACAAGAGGCTGCGAAAACACCTGGTTGTTGGTAAATCTGGATGGGAGGAGCTAGTCTTGTATGGACGATGTGCCCTCCTTGAAGGGGAACCAGGGGGAAGATAAGGGCGGAACCCTCCAATAGGGAGTTGATAAGTGTCTTAAAGACGGCAATGTCATGGGGATTTATGATCGCAAGAACATTTAGGCCTGTCATATTATCGCGTAACGTAAATTATACAGAGGCAACAAGCCAAAAGTTAAGATGAGATCAATGGGTTTTTACATGAAAATGTAAAGACGTCCTGCGATTTCATCGCAAGACGGCAATGTCACGAGGCTTTAATCTCGCGAGAGAGCTTAGACTTGTCATATTGTCGCAATACAATCAAAGAAGAAAGCTAAGGCAAGATCGATGGGTCAATACATGCAAATGTAAAGACGTCCTACGATCTTGTCGCAGAAAGAAAGAGCGTGGAAAATAAGACCCTTAATTAGGAAGGCATAATAAGACCACAAGATTACTGCGATAATGCTCGCAGATGTTATGAGAATTGCGATTTGACGCAGTTATTACTGGCGATAGGATCGCCAATATTGAGGAAAATTTTATTTACCACTAATATCTAATCTTTAATCAATTTTTTATATCACAGATGAATAATAGAGGCAAGTATGGGAATGCATGAGAACGATGAAATTATTATTCATCTATCATATAAAAATTTCATAGATAAATGCATGCGGATAATTAAAGAATAATAATTATATTGATTGATTGACTTGCAGAAAAAGAACTGTTTCTAATTCATACAGGTAGAAGCAAAGAAATCCACAAAATTGGAGAAACTCACAGCAATGTTGCAGAAAGAAGAAAATAAATATACAAGGAAGATAGAAGGAAAAAGAAGAACTAGCTAGATCCATCGCCATCCTCTTTATCAGATTTCTCTTCATCGCCAGAGTTATCCCTTTCGTCGTTATCATCACTATCTTCATTCTTATCAGATTCTTCTCCTCCACCAGACTTTTCTCCTTCGTCATTATCATTATCATTTTCATCCTCGTCAGAATCCTCACCTTCACTATCAGAGATGTTAAGATTTGGGATTATTGCGGGGATCTCCTTCGCAAGATCAGGATATATAGAAGGAGAAATTCCATGATCATTGCAGACCAACTTAACGGAATCATTACGAACAACAATGAGAGATCTATTGAAATTCGCGGTAGTAATGTCAAATTGCTCCTTCAATCGTGAATATTTTTTATTGTGAGCAGCAAGGGTATTTTCAAGTTCCCCAATGCTTTCAAGATATCTTTTTTCAGCTCCTGTGAGAATATATGACAAAAAGTTAGAAATTTTGTAAAAAAGATTAATAAAAGCAGAAAGTTAGCGAGAAGAAGAACAACAAACAACCTTCTCTTTCAGAAATCATATCTCTAATTAAGGTCGCTTGTTCAACTTTAAGGCTAACATTTACACCTAAGTCATTCCTGGCATTGTCAAGAACCTTCGCAGCCCAAGCAAAATCGTCATCGCTATTAATGAGGAGACGAGATCGAACTTGAGTCTCCCTCGCAAGAAGATCTTCATGCTCGCGTATAAGTTTATCTCTGTCCATTTGAACATCAAGGAGAGTTTTATGAAAGTCTGCTAGGGTCTTGGATCCCTTTTTAATGGAAATATCTTTCTCGTCAATAAGATCGCTATTCTTCTGTCTTAATCTATCTATTTCTTTCTTTGAATCAAGATAAAAGCGCCTATATTTGTCAGTCAAACCTAAATTGAATCTGTGTTCAATTTTTAAGAGATCAAATTTGGATCTAAGTTCATCTATGGAAAGGGATTTAATCTTATCATCTGAGAAATTACTTAAGGAATTATTAAGACACGCAAGAAGAGTATGATCATCTATAGGTTTAGGGAAAGTTTGAAAGAGTATAGCCTCGTCAGTAAGACCATAAATATCTGCAATTTAAATGTGGCCGCTTGAATAAGCTGCGATAGAGTAAAAAGAATTAAAAAAGAAAGGAAATTACTCATACCATATAATTATTGGTTAGATTTATCAAGATCAAAGATCTTTTGCTTATCAACCGAAGCTTCAGTCTCTAGCTGTTTATTCTTCTTGCTCGTCAGATTTATTATTTCTGCCAGAGTTATCATCTTCTTTAGCATACTTCTCATCATGAGTCTCTCCTTCTTTTGACCCTTCATCAACATTTGCTTCTCCACCCGTAGATGCTTCTTTGGGAGGACTTCTTTTTTCTTCTTCTTCACCATCTTCTTGAGTGGTATTTTCTTCATCGTTAGTAAACTCTAAATCTTCATCCATGGGAAGAGGAATTTCATCATCATCAACCTTTAGAGGAGGAACAGTTACAGGAGGGAGAGAATTGGAGAGCAGAATCTCGTTCACAAGAACTTCATCACTGAGGTGGACCTTGCGAAGGAAACTTCTATCACAATTCCTAATCTCTATGTTTTTAAAGTATTCGATATAGTCAAGTCTTCTTTCTGCTTTGTCGCGGGAATCAAGATAATTAGAAAAAAGAGACTTATTTTCTTTGCGAACTTTATCCAATTTAGTGGTCAGATCAGTGATGGTGGAATGAAGATTTCTTTCAGATTCTGCGAACAACAAAATAATAAAAGATCAGTTAGACAAAAATTTCACAAGGAATCTAACACAAAATTTTATAAGAAGATCAACAAGAGAGGCAGTCAATTGACTACCTTCTTTTTCCGAGGTTAAGTTTTGGATTAATGCAAATAAATAGTTCTCCCATTGGTTCATAGCATCATCGAATTTATCGCCAACCATACCCTTCAGACGAGATTTCATACTTTCTTCTTTGTTGTGAAGATATGAGTTTTCCTTTGCTAATAAAGAATGAGATTCCTTTAATTGAGAGTATTGGTCTTGAAGTTCGCTGGCTCTTAAACTAAGAGTTAATCTACCCTTGATAAGTTTATCCTTCTCGGCAACAGATGATTCAGTTAATTCCTTGAGCTCATTCTTAAGAGAACGAAGAGATTGCTCTTGATTGTTACATATGCTTTGAAGATTACTTAATCGCTGCGAGGAAATCACCATCAAGCTTGAAAATATATGTTTTTCTTGGGACAAAGTCTTATTTTCATCTGATAAAGATTTCATCGCCAAATTAGCCTTAAAAAAAAGTATGAGAAGCGATCAACCTCGCTACTTAATAAATTTTGCCTTTGCAATAATTGATTATTCTCATTAGTAAGATTATTTATGTGATCAATTGAATAAGTATAAAGATTGTCTAGTCTAGTATGTTGATCCATCCAAGAATCTCTTTCAACGCGAGCTTCTTCAGCGATAGATTCAAATTTGAGTCTTTCTATGAAACGAGTCTGATTTGAAACTAATATATGAATCAAGAATTTAAGAAAGAAGCCTGAGTACAGAAAATATAAAAATAAAATAGAAAAACCAAAGATCAGAGGCAAGAAAAATATACCTTTCATCTCGTCGTTTTTTCTGTGAAGATTATTGCAATCTAGAGAAGAGTTGCGAAGCATGTGATTCAAAGTATCACACTCAGCAGTTTTAGCCTGAAGACTTTTCCTCAGAGCTTCAATCTCATTTTCTAAAGACGCTCGCAAAGCATTATCATCAGATCCAAAATATTTGAGTAGAATCTCGCAAGCTTCATGATGGAGAGGGTCAGTGGAAGACTTTCTAGCATTGTCTAAAATGTTAGACAAGATTTTAAAAGCAACATCAACACCAGCAAAAGTTTCGCTTGATGAAGGAAGAGAAGTAGAAGATGAAGTAGTAATGAGAGAAAGTTGACGATAATTTGTGGTGGTTAAGTTGTCAGGAGGGGTATGTGGAAAAACAACAGTTGAAGGCCGTAAAGGACTATAAGGAGTCTCAGTCACAACAATTTTAGAAGCTTGATTTGTCAAAGGATCAGAAGAAATCGAAGTATGGGTAGCGATATTTTCGCAAATAAAAGTAGAAAGATTTGGTTGTGATGGTGTGGGAGTAATCTTCACAGATGTTAATGTGAGCATAATGAGATCTTCCCCAAGTGTCTTAAAGTGGCGAGATCTTTTAAGAGGCTTAACAGGATTCTAGTCATTCTGCGAACAATAACTCAAATAAGAAACAGAGGCAACAATATTGTTATTAAGAAATAAAATATGTTTCTTACTACCTTATCATTCGCAGAATTCCTCTTCTTCTTCTCTGCGAGTCTTTTGTCTTTGCGAGTATTAGGGTTTTGAATCGTGGATTGTTTAGCTCCGCTGAAGAAAAGATATAACATGGAAGTTATGAAAGGTCAAATAAGAAAGATTGGCTTAAATAAATAACATAAGTCAAGAAACATACCTTGATGACTCCATTAGAACAGTAGCTGAAGAATATGAAGAAGAAGAAAAGTTGCAGACATAAAATGAAGTAGACGAATAAAGAAGATGAGGAAACGAAAGAAGAAAATTAGTTTTGAAACTTAACTCTACCTTTTATAGGTAAAAGGGGGTGGGCCTATTAAGCAGAGACGTGTCAATAAATGAAGTAATTCACAACACGTGTAAGAATGGCTAGATTAACGGAATCTTGTTAAGAAGAAAGTATAAAAGAGAGAAAAGTTGCGAGGGTAATAAAGAATATTGGTTCTCATGATCTTCTCTTCTTCGCAGAAAATACATGAGAAGAGGCAAGATGTAGGACCAGAATATCGCTACAACGATATTCCTGCGATATTAACAACGCTTCTGCGAGCGTCACTACCAATTATTTAACAACATCTCACGAGCGTCATAAAATACTCAAAAGAATCTAACGATGAAAGAAGTAAAAGAAGAATACATTGATCCTGCGATGGCCATCATTCTTGCGATAGAGAATGTTGTAGCGTTCACGATGAGATCGCAGAATAGATCCGAAATAGGAGGAAAACTTAGCTGTCATCCATTATGTAAATCCCTATATAAATGGCTCGATAAATCCAGAAAAGGATGATGTGTTTTTGAGAGTTGAAAGAGTCTTGAGGAGAGAGAAACTTCAGGAGAATATTTGTAATCTTGATTTCTTCCAATTCTGTAAATATTTCTGAGATTTGAATAGTAAAGTGTCGTTTAAATCTTTGAAGTTTAATTGATTTCCAATAGATTTCTATAGAATCTTAACAAGGGTGTAGTGTGGGAATTCCTGCAACTACAACACTAAAGATAAATTTGACATTACTACCGCCAAAAATGGGATGGACCATACATCATTAAAGAGATAATTGGAACAGGGGCATACAAACTAATGGATCCTGAAGGAAGAGATTTTGGTCAAAGACTTGATAGACCGTGGAATAGATTATTTCTGAAGAGGTATTATAAATGACATCTTCTATGCGGTAATAAATACTGGTATGTTATATGATCACACAGATAATAAATTCTTCTCTCTCTTACGATTGAAATTTTTTTCTGATTACAAAGCGCAACAGTAGCAGCGAGCATCATCGCAAGAAAAGCGAATAACATTTTGCAGAGATTAAAGAATGGGACGAACCTTTATGGCGTGCACCCTAGTTCGCGAATAAAATTTCATAAGAGGCAAATGTAAGACCTACGAGCGCGTCATAGGAGGGGGTATCTCTTGACATGATTCAGGGGTAAGGTTATACCGCTACTGGATCCTGAGTCATGCAGATGTTGGGGTTAAAGAAAACCTATCCGGGAGAGAGATCTTGGATTTCCAACTATATATGGTTATACCCTGGTTGGATGACCTAGAATCTCTTCCAAGAAGTGAAAAGTATGACCAAGGCGCCGAGGTACACGGTTGAGCCAAGGGTGCCAAGGGCGTACGAAACTTCCTTGCCATTCTTGGTAAGTCTTGGCTACGATGCACTTGGCCTGAAGAAAACCCCACTTAGGGTGTAGTCTTGTAACTATAAGCCATATAGGCATAAAGGACAAGAGGCTACGAAAACAGCTGGTTGTTGGTAAATCTGGATGGGAGGAGCTAGTCTTGTATGGCCGATGTGCCCTCCTTGAAGGGGAAACTAGGGGGAAGATAAGGGCGGCACCCTCCATTAGGGAGCTGATAAGTGTCTTAAGACGGAAATGTCATGGGGCTTTATGATAGCAAGAACATTTAGGCCTGTCATATTGTCGCGTGACGAAAATTATACATAGGCAACAGGCCAAAAGTTAAGATGAGATCAATGGGTTTTTACATGAAAGTGTTAAGACGTCCTGCGATTTCATCGCAAGACGACAATGTCATAAGGCTAAATTCTTGACAGAGAGTTTATACTTATCATATTGCCACAAAGATTTTGAAAAAACATGGATAAGACAAGATCAAAGGGTATATACATGCAAATGTTAAGAAATCCTGCGATTTTGTCGCAAACAGAAAAAATTTGGCAAAATAAGACCTTTAACTAGGAAGGCAAAATAAGACCAAAAGAATAACCTTTACCAATTAATAATTCTATTTTAAGATTGCAGGAAGTATTCATTTATCGCGGAACTATATATAAGAAGGCAAATACTTCACATTGCAGATTCCTTCAGAATTTTTCACAACATCGCAGCAGTATTCATTGAATCACAGTTATATTCATATTTTCACGAATATCGCAACAACACAATTTCCTTAAAGAAAATACATTAAATGATTCACCATTTCAAGAAATATAATGAGAGGCAAGTAAGGGAATAGAGAAGTAAGATTTCATTATCTTCCTTTAAAAATATTCAAAGTAAGCTAAATTGAAAGTTAAATTCTAAAGAGTCTCAAAAATTACATCGCTCGCAAGAAAGAAGAAGAAACAGAAAGCAAAGATAAAATTCAAATTTCAGCGATGGCTTCGCCAGATTTATTCTTCTTGCTCGTCAGATTTATTATTTCTGCTAGAGTTATCAGCTTTTTCAGCATCCTTCTCATCATGAGTCTCTCCTTCTTTTGACCCTTCATCAACACATTTGCTTCGCCACCCGCAGCTGCTTCTTTGGGAGGACTTCTTTTTTCTTCTTCTTTACCATCTTCTTGAGTGGTATTTTCTTCATCGTTAGTAAACTCTAAATCTTCATCCATGGGAAGAGGAATTTCATCATCATCAAACGGAGAAGGAAATGGAATTGGAGTTGTTTTCATATCGCCATAGGGAGAAAATACAGATTTTTCATTTAGATTAGAATTTGCATCTACAAACAATGAGACAGAATATGAGGCTGTGATCCATGCTTTAAAATTCGTGATAGAAATGATTTTGGAAAATTCCAGAATTACCAGCGATTCACAATTGGTTATTCGTCAGATAAAAGGAGAATACACAACAAATGAACCATCCCTAAGAAAATACAAAAAACTCGTTGAAGAGTTATCTGCGAGAATTCCGAAAATAAAATGGAGACACATCTCAAGGAAATATAATAGGCTCACGGATGCCTTTGCTTTTATATCTAGTATGATGACAAATCCATTGGCGAGGTGCATAAAAATTCAAACACTTTCATTTCCATCGATAAACAAAGAAGAAGAAGAAACAGATGTAATGATGGTAGAAGCTGACGAGGGAGAACCCACGAGCAATATCACAGACTGGCGTGCAGATCTTCATGCATACTTGGCGAGAGGAGAAATTCCAAGAAATCGATTAGAAGCACATAAGTTGAAAAGTAGGGCAACCAATTATGATCTAAGAAAGGGGGTGTTATATCGCAGATCTTTTAATGGACCATCGCTAAGATGTTTGACGAGAGACGAAGGACAAAAAGTATTAAAGATGTTACATAGTGGTGACGCTGGTAATCACAGTAGAGGAAGATCTTTAGCATATAGAACAAAAATGCAGGGTTATTACTGGCTGTATATGCATGAGGATGCAAAGCAACTTGCAAGGCATTGCGAAGATTGCTAGCGATACGGAAAAAAGATACATGTACCAGGAGCACCATTATCATCTTCAACAAGTGTATGGCCCTTTGGGAAATGGGGGTTAGATATTGTGGGACCATTTGTACCTGGTTCTGGACAAAGAAGATATCTGTTGCAACAGATTATTTCACAAAATGGGGAGAAGTAAAGGCAAGACAACATATTCGCGATAAAGATATTTTTACATTCATCTTTGAAAATATAATCTGCAGATTTGGGATTCAAAAGACAATTAGTATCTGATAATGGAAAGCAATTTGAGGGACAGAATATAGAATTGTTACTCAATGCATTTAAGATAAAGTGTGGAAAGTCTACTCCTTTATACCCACAAGCAAATGGTCAGGCTGAGGCAACTAATAAAACAATTGCAGACATCTTGAAAAATAATTTAGAAGGATACCACAGAGCATGGTGCGAGCAAGTACATAATGCAATATGGTCTTACAACACAACTAGACGAGAAGCAACTGGAATGTCACCATTTTGTTTGACATATGGGGTAGAAGCTGTATTACCAACAGAAGTTGTTATACATACAACAAAAAGAGAAGCATGGGAAAGAAATTTAAGTGCTGGTATGATACTGCATAAGTTGTATGAATTAGAAGAGAAAATGGAACAAACTCTACAACATATGGAGAATTACCAACGCAGATTAGCTCGCGAGTATAACAAGCGTGTTAAGAAGCGTGAATTCCAACCTGGTGATTTAGTACTGCGAGAAACTCCTAGTTATCAGAGAGAAAGTGGTGGAAAATTGGCGCTAGAAACTGGGACTGAACCTGTGATATCTTGAAAGAATTGGGGAACTTGAAAATACCCTTGCTGCTCACAATAAAAAATATTCACGATTGAAGGAGCAATTTGACATTACTACCGCGAATTTCAATAGATCTCTCATTGTTGTTCGTATTGATTCCGTTAAGTTGGTCTGCAATGATCATGGTAATTTCTCCTTCTATATATCCTGATCTTGCGAAGGAGATCCCCGCAATAATCCCAAATCTTAACATCTCTGATAGTGAAGCTGAGGATTCTGACGAGGATGAAAATGATAATGATAATGACGAAGGAGAAAAGTCTGGTGGAGGAGAAGAATCTGTTAAGAATGAAGATAGTGATGATAACGACGAAAGGGAGAACTCTGGCGATGAAGAGAAATCTGATAAAGAGGATGGTGATAGATCTAGCTAGTTCTTCTTTTTCCTTCTATCTTCCTTGTATATTTATTTTCTTCTTTCTGCAGCATTTCTGTGAGTTTCTCCAATTTTGTGGATTTCTTTTGCTTCTACCTGTATGAATTAGAAAACAGTTCTTTTTCTGCAAGTCAATCAATCAATATAATTATTATTCTTTAATTATCCGCGTGAATTTATCTATGAAATTTTTATATGATAGATGAATAATAATTTCACCGTTCTCATGCATTCCCATACTTGCCTCTATTATTCATCTGTGATATAAAAAATTAATTAAAGATTAGATATTAATGGTAAATAAAATTTGCCTCAATATTGGCGATCCTATCGCCAGTAATAACTGCGTCAAATCGCAATTCTCATAACATCTGCGAGCATTATCGCAGTAATCTTGTGGTCTTATTACGCCTTCCTAATTAAAGGTCTTATTTTGCCACGCTCTTTCTTTCTGCGACAAGATCGCAGGACATCTTTAAATTTGCATGTATTGACCCCATTGATCTTGCCTTATCTTTCTTCTTTGATTGTATTGTGACAATATGACAATTCTAAGCTCTCTCGCGAGATTAAAGCCTCGTGACATTGCCGTCTTACGATGAAATCGCAGGACGTCTTTACATTTTCATGAAAAAACCCATTGATCTCATTTTAAATTTTGGCTTGTTGCCTCTGTATAATTTACGTTACTCGACAATATGACAGGCCTAAATGTTCTTGTGATCATAAAGCCCCATGACATTGCCATCTTAAGACACTTATCAGCTCCCTAATGGAGGGTGCCGCCCTTATTTTCCCCCTGGTTGCCCCTTCAAGGAGGGCATATCGGCCATACAAGACTAGCTCCTCCCATCCAGATTTACCAACAACCATTGTGTTTTGAGCCTCTTGTCCTTTATGCCTATATGGATTATAGTTACAAGGCTGCACCCTAAGTGTGGTTTTCTTCAGGCCAAGTGCATCATAGCCAAGACTTACCAAGAATGGCAAGAAAGTTTCGTACGCCCTTGGCACCCTTGGCTTAACCATGTACCTTGGCACCTTGGTCATACTTTGTACTTCTTGGAAGAGATTCTCGGTCGTCCAACCAGGGTATAACCATATATAGTTGGAAATCCAAGATCTCTCTCCCGGATAGGTTTTATCTAACCCCCAACATCTTCATGACTCAGGATCCAGCAGCCTGAATCATGTCAAGAGATACCCCCTCATATGACATGCTCGTAGGTCTTACATTTGCCTCTTACGAAATTTTATTCGCGAACTAGGGTGCACGCCATAAAGGTTCGTCCCATTCTTTAATCTTTGCGAAATTTTATTCGCGTTTCTCGCGAGTATTGTAACTCTGATAGAATTTCATAACTTTGATCTTCTTTCTTTTTGTAAAATCTTGCGATTCTTTAAAGCAGAAAATACTGTTCAATTACATATTCTTCAAACAAATCATTCATAGAATTCTCTAAAGTTCATCATTTTACCTCTCTACTTACTATTTTCTGCTTTTCTGCTACGTTTTACTGTTGTTTCTTTTTCTGCGAGACGCTCGCCATCAGATTTCACATCCTCTTTCCGTTCTATTGTATCAATTATTAATATTTCACACCTTTATTGTTGTTTGATTTTGTACTTCCAATTGCTATTCTTTTCAGCTCTTTCTTCGCAAGACTTCATATCGATTTCATAACATTTCTTGCTTTCTCCCCAATCTCCTTTAATAATTCCAACACCTTTGGGATGAGGAAACTTGATACATTGGTGATAAGTAGATGATATACCCAATATCCCGTGTAACCAAGGTCTTCCTATCAAAGCATTGTAAGGTGATTCAATGTCCACAACACAGAATAAGATTTTTGAAGATATTTCTTTTAACGGTATTTGCATTTCAATTTCCCCTTTTGGTTTGTTAGCTGTACCGTTAAATCCATAGATTTTATACGTTGATGGTATCAAATCTTCATCTATTCCGCCCATGGTTCTATAGGTATGATAGAATAAGATATCAACTGGGCTCCCGGTATCTATTAAGACTCTGTTGATGGCCCAAGAGTCTTCAATTTTACCATTATTTTCTTCATCTTCCTCTTGTATTTGCTTTGGTTTTATCTCTAATCGTACTACCAATGGTTTGTCATGTTGCTCGCCAAGCTCTGGTATATCTTGTGTAGTGAAAGATAGAGTTTGTTTCTGTCATTCTTCTAATAGCGAGGCTCTCACTATATCCATTATCTCTCTTCCATCTGTGTTTCTCGCGAAGACTCTACTTAAAACATTATCATGGAAATCTTCTATAGTTCTGAATGAATGCACGATGGAGTTACAAAATAAATTCTTTGCTTTAGCCCCCACTTCTATCACGAATGTTTCTGCTCACATTCACTCTGCGAGTTTCTGGTGTTGGCGGTAGATGATGAGGTTGTGGATATCCTATTAGAAAGTGATTTAACTTCCCCTGATCAATCATCCTCAAAATTATCCTCTTTTAATTCCTACAATTATTTATTGAATGACCATGAAAGTGATGGTAAGGACAAAATTATTGACTTCGGTTGCTTGGATGTGGTTTTTTCCCCATGTTCCATGGCGAAGGTATATTCTCCATTAGAATAATAACTTCCCAAATTTTTTCTATACTAGCATTAAGAGGTGGCATCTTAATTTCTTCCCATATTATCTTTTGATTTCCTTGCCCTCTAAAGTTATTCTGCCTTTGTCCGCCATAAGTTTCTTGCGGCTGATCAAGTCTTTGAATCTTATTATTTCCACCGCAATTATAATAATTCTTCTCCCTTTCATATTCTTCTTGATCTCGACTTCCCATCGCTACCAATTTTTGTTGATTATCAATTATCACCTTCTCTTGTTGTGGTTGCGAGGTGCTCTCCACATTATTTATTACTTTAGGGAGAAAACTTCCACTTGCTTCTAGCGAGTTGGTATTCGCGATTGAATATGATTCCATTTCATTTTGTTTCTCCTCCAAAGCAATGTACTCTTCCTGTAGTTCTCGCAATTCAGTCATAGTGATTGTATTCTTGATTATGAAAATTTGTATGTACAGTAGATTGGTTGCGAACATTGCATTGATAAAAGACAAGATAAGATATCTCTCGTCAACTCTTCCTGCCATCTCACTGCACATTGACTTCCATCTTATGGTTAAATGTTTCAGACTCTCTCCAATTCTCTGTTTTAACCCAAACACATCTTCAATACCCGGCCGCGATGAATTGTTGCTAATATAAGCTCCTAAAAATGTGGCTTGTAAATGATCAAAAGAAGTTATGGTATTTTTTGGTAATCTCTCGAACCATTTTAACGCCTAGCCAGTTAAGCTAGATGCAAAATATTTGCATAGCACAGCATCATGATTTTCCCATTATAGCATACATCTAACATAAGCTTTGACATGTTGGAAAGCACAAGTAGTCTCATCAAAAATGCTGGTTAATGCTGGTAGATTACATTTTGGAGGTATCCCTCTTAATTGTACTTCTTGAGTAAATGGAGTCCTTGCAGCTTCTTCAATAGCTTCATCAAGTTGCCTTCTACCTCCTTCTCTTCTATTGTTTATCATTCCTGGCATTACTGCTAATTCTCTCAATATTTGCTCATTCTCAGCTGAGTTTTGTTCCATTGGCCTCTTTAATGCTGTTTCCCTTCTCCTGCGTTCTTGCCTTTCTTGTCTTGCGAGATTTTGTGTATCTTTTTCTTCGCCATCATCTCGTCTTTCTCTGCGATTTTCTCTTTCATTTTATTCTCTGCGAATTTCTTCATTTCTCCTCATTTCTCTTCGATGTCTCTCTATTCTCCTCTGTATCCTATCATACTCCTCTTGAATATTACCATTGTAGCGATTTTGCGTACGTCTCCTTTCTCGATTTTCATGATTATTTTGTCGCACTGCTTCTTGAAATTCATGTTCTTCTACTTCTTCCCTTAATCTTTCCTTCTCGCGAGCTAGACGTGCTTGTTCAACGTAATATCTCTCAATTTCTTCTTCAATCATTCTTTGATTCTCTCGCCCATGCAATATCCTCCTACCTTCTTCTGGATTTTCTTCTTCAATTTGGTTGTTTCTTACCTCTTGATTTCTATTGTCACGCGGATTATAGCGATCACCAATTATCTCTTCTCCTCTATGACGTTGTTCTCTATTTGAATTTTGCACTTCTTCTCTAACATTTCTCATTGGGGAATTTTGCCTTGGTTCTTCTCTGAATGATCTTGAATTTGATCTAACAGTACTTATTGACCTCCTTCTTTGTAACCTCAAATTCTCCATTCTTATCTCATGATTTTGTCTTGTTAAATTCGCACGCTCCTCTGCCTCTAATCTCCTTTCTTCCTGTATTCTTTGTCTCAAATCATCTATTATTAATTCTCCAACCATTTCTTTATTTCTTTCTCCTTCTTCTTGATTTTTTAATTGTCGATTTTCTGCTTCTTCCATCGAATCCGACCTCCAAGTATGCACACTCACTCTATCATAATACACATTCCTATCTCATGTTTGTGCTTGTTGATTCGGTTGTTGAATTGAACTTTTTGCTTCATTTCTTATTCTATTTCTCCCTGATCTTATCCTTAAAGATTCTTCTAATTCACATGTTCCGTCACCTGCAAGTCTTTTACTTCTCCTCACAGTTGTCGGCGGTTCAGATGTATTTCTTCTTCTTCTAGCCATTTCTTCAATTCTAACAATTTCTTCAAATCTTCAAGTTGTAATTAGAGATTTCTTAACTTGATTCTCCCTGTTTCTGGGTGCCAAAATGTAGTTGCAGGAATTCCCACACTACACCCTTGTTAAGATTCTATAGAAATCTGTTGGAATTTGATTAAATTTTAAAGATTAAACGACACATTATTATTCAAATCTCAGAAATGTTTACAGAATTAGAAGAAATCCAGATTACAATTATTTCTTGAAGTTTCTCTATCCTCAAGACTCTTTCAACTCTCAAAAACACATCATCTTTTTCTGGATCTATCGATCCCTTTATATAGGGATTTACATAATGGATGACAGCTAAGTTTTCCTCCTATTTCAGATCTATTCTGCGATGAGATCGCAATCGCTACCATATTATCTATCGCAAGAATGATGACCATCGCAGGATCAACATATTCTTATTTTATTTCTTCCATCGTCATTTTCTTTTTGGTATTCTGTGACGCTCGTGAAACGTTGTTAAAGAATTACCAGTGACGCTCGCAGAAATGTTATTAATATCGCAGGATTAGCGTTGTAGCGATATTCTGGTCCTACATTGTTCTTCGCCAAAAGAATGAAGAACTTAAATCTGAATTCACCATTCTTCACGAGAAGAATGAACAAATGGAATCTGAACTTGCTAATCTTCGCGAGAAGCATAAACAACTTGAAAATAATCTTTCTCAACAATTGCTCAAAGTATCCAATCTTGATACTGTTAACAAACAACTCTTAGGTATGATAACCTTCTTCTTTTCCTTCATAATTTTATGTTTCACTATTCTTTCTTGCTTTATTTATCATTCTCGCAGAAATTTATGGTCTTACTGATGAGGCTTTAACCATTCGCTGTTTTCCTGAACCAATAGACAATGATACTCTTCTAGAACTTCTTAATAATTCTTTAAATAACCCTTCCAATATTAATTCTCTTTCCATATATGAACTCAGATCTAAGTTTCTCCTTTTAGAAATTGACTACAGATCGTTTTTAGATATAACTCACAGATTCAAACAACTTTATCAAAATTCCAAAGTTGAGATTAAAACTTTAAAGGTCAAGAACAAAGATCTTTCAAAAGACAAAGACCGTATATCTAGACAAGGGGCTGAAACCTTAGCAAATTTCCATAAGACCATTCTTGAAGTTAAAATTGAAAGGGATAGGCTTATCCGCGAGAAGGAAGGTTTTATTGAAAGAGAAAACCAAATTCTTTCCTGTCTTCTTATAGATAACGATGTGGAGTTTGCTTGGGCTGCAAAGTTCTTGACAATGCCAGAACTAATTTAGGTGTAGATGTCAGTCTTCATGTTGAACAAGTGTCTTTAATTAAAGACATGATTTCTGAAAGAGAAGGTTGTTGGTCATCCTTCCTTATTAGTTTCTTGTTTGTATTGTTCTTCCTTGCAAAATTTTCAACTTGTTGCTATATACTCGCAGGAGCCGAAAAGAGATATTCTGAAAGGATTGGAGAACTTGAAGATGAACAGAATCAACTCGCAAATAGTCTTACTGCTCATAATGAGAATTATTCACGATTGAAAGAACAATTTAGAATTACTACTGCGAATTTTAATAGCTCTCTTGTTGTTGTTCGCAATAATTCTGTTAAATTGGCTTGTGATGATCATGATATTCCTTACTCTACGTACCCTGATCTTGCAAAGGAGATTCCAGCAAAAACTCTAAATCTTGTTATTTATGATAGAGAGACTGAGGATTCTGGCGAAGATGATGGTAATAATGATAATGATAAAAAAAAATCTGTCGAGGAAGAGAAATCTGACAAAGATAGATATAATAATGATATTGAGGAAGAAGAGAAATCTGGTAATGAGGATAAATCTGGAGAAGAAGAGAAATCTGATGAAGGTGGTGATGGATCTACTTAGTTCTGTTTCTTCTTGTAGTTGCAGGATTTCCCACACTACACCCTTGTTAAGATCTTGCTATAATCTACTCAATGTTGAAGATGAAAAACGACACTTTATTATTTTGGTCTCAGAAATGTTTACAGAAATGGAAGAATTCAAGATTACAACTATTCTCTTGAAGTTTCTCTCTCCTCGAGACTTTCTTAACTCTCAAAAATACATCATCCATTTCTGGACACATTGAGTCTATATTTATAGGGTATGTAGGACCAGATTATCGCTACAACGCTATTCCTGCGATATTAACAACGCTTCTGCGAGCGTCACTGCCAATTCTTTAATAACGTCTCACGAGCGTTACAGAATACTCAAAAGAAACTGACAATAAAAGAAGTAAAAGAAGAATACGTTGATCCTGCGATGGTCATCGTTCTTGCGATGGAGAATATGGTAGAAATTACGATGAGATCGCAGAATAGATCCGAAATAGGAGGAAAACTTAGCTGTCATCCATTATGTAGATCCCTATATAAAGAGCTCGATAGATCCAGAAAAGGATGATGTATTTTTGAGAGTTGAAAGAGTCTTGAGGAGAGAGAAACTTCAAGAGAATGTTTGTAATCTTGATTTCTTCCAATTCTGTAAACATTTCTGAGATTTGAATAGTAAAGTGTCGTTTAAATCTTTGAAGTTTAATTGATTTCCAATAGATTTCTATAGAATCTTAACAAGGGTGTAGTGTGGGAATTCCTGCAACTACATTTTGGCGCCCGAAACAGGGAAGGATTAGCAAAAATTAAAGAAAAAGTGAAGAAAAAGGTAAGAATTATTCAAGATTAAGGAAATCATTAAGTAAATCGGTGAGATAATTGAAGGAAGAATGATCAGAATCAAAAAGGATTGTAGAAAATTGGAATGTGATGTGGTAACAAGAGCAATGGTTAATAGATTTCATGAAAACATTAAGGGGAAGATACATAAACGGGATTTTGAAGGAAGGAAGATTATGACAGTGGAGAAGATGTCATCATTAAAAGATTGGGAAAAGCAGGAGATCACATTCACACAGTGGCGAGAAATACCGAGGAAGAAAATCTAGGTCATAAATCTTCTTTGGTAATTACGATATCCGCTATACCAATGTGAAAGGGAGAATCAATAAAATTTGAAGAAGAATGGGCTATGAGTAGGACTTTGGTAGATGCAGGAAGTTCTGTGGATATAATTTTCTATCATACCTTTAAGAAAATGGGATATAAGGATGAAGAAATGTTTAATTCAACATATCATATTCATGGCTTCGGAAAATCGTTAACAAAACCTAAAGGAGAAATAGTGGTACGAATTCCACTAGGAGAAATTGAAACACAAGTGTCATTATGCGTGGTAGATGTGGAATCGCCGTACAATATGATACTGGGAAGACCATGGATACATGCAATCAAGGTTGTAGCATCAACGTTGCATCAGTGCATTAAATTTCCTATGCCTAATGGAATTGGAGAAATTAGAGGAGACACAGATTTTGCGAAATTGTGTTTCCAAATTGAAGTAAGATATTGCGAAGAACGTCCAAAACTGCAAAAGCTCGCAGAAAATTGGCGAGAGAAACAAAGAAAGAAGAAGAATTTAAAGTTTACATGATAAAATCAAAAGAAGGAAAATGAATACCCAGTGAAATCCCACAAGAAGGAGATGAACTCGCGAGAATTATGAAAGCACCAACACCAATGGGAGAACTTGAAGCCAGTTATGTCGCAGCAGAACCAACAAAGGAAATAAATATTGGGAGTAAAGAAGAGCCTAAAATGCTGAAAATTGGGACTAGAATGGAGGCAGATGAGGAAGAAAGAACTATAAATCTTTTGCGAGAGTATGCAAATATCTTCGCGTGGAGTATGGACGAGATTCCAGGGATAGACCCGTCAATAGCATGTCATAAATTAGAAATCAACAAAAACATAAGACCATTTAAGAAAAGAATAAGGAAGATCGCAACAACATATCATTCTCAAATAGAAGAAGAATTACAAAAGATGCTCGACGCAGGAATTATAAGGCAAGCAAAATATCCAGAATGGATTGCAAATATGGTAGTGGTCCCAAAGAAGAATAAGGGGATAAGAATTTGTATAGATTTCACTGATTTAAACAAGGCTTGTCCAAAAGATAGTTTTCCATTACAGATGGTTGAATCAGCAGCAAGAAATGCTAGAATATCATCATTGTATGGGTATAAAGGATATAATCAAATCCCTCTCGCTGAAGAAGATCGAGAACATACAGCATTTTTTGCTCCAAGAGGATTATATTGTTATACAAAGATGCCATTTGGCTTACGAAATGCTGGGGCAACGTATCAAAGAATGGTGGAGAAGGTGTTTGCCAAGTGGATCCACAAAATATTAGAAGTGTATGTAGATGATATGCTGATCAAAAGCAAAGAAGCTGAGGATCATGTGCAATATTTGAAAGAGATTTTCGATCAAATGCGGCAATTCAATATTAAAGTGAATCCCGATAAGTGTACTTTTGGAGTAACTTCATGGAAATTTTTTGGGTATATTGTATCAAAAGAAGGAATACAAGTTGATCCAGAAAAGGTACAAGCAATTCGCTATATGCCAACACCTGCGATGGTCAAAGATGTGCAAAAATTAAATGGACTCTTAGCCTCGCTGGGAAGGTTCATTTCGCGATCTTCAGACAAATGCAAACATTTTTTTCGATATACTCAAGAAGGGAGTAAAATTTAGGTGGATATATGAATGCGAAAAAGCTTTTCAAGGAATAAAAGAGCATTTAACGAACACAACTATTTTACAGAAAGCAGAACCGGGAGAAGAATTATTGATTTATCTTGCAACAACCACATATGCGCTAAGTGCTGTGTTGCTGCGAGTGGATGCAGGGGTAGAAAAACCTATTTATTACATTAGTAAAACATTCAATTATGTAGAGAGAAATTATTCAATGATTGAGAAACTAATTCTAGCATTGGTACATGCAACTTTCAAACTTCGTATCTATTTTCAAGCACATAAGGTCAAAGTGTTAACGAAAGTACCAATTGAGTCAGTAATGAAAAATTCAAAGAGATCAGGCAGAGTTGAGAGATAGAATGCACAAGTTGGACACTTTGATATACAGTATGAAATTTTATCCTCGCCAAAATCACATGTCATCGCAGAGTTCTTAGCTGAATTTCCTTTAGAAGATGATGAAGCTGTGGAGGAGATGAAGGATGTAGAAGAGGAATGCGGAGATCCAAAAGAGCTATTAACAGAACCCAACATATGGGAAATATTAGTGGATAGATCATCAAACGGAGAAGGAAATGGAATTGGAGTTATTTTTATATCGCCAGAAGGAGAAAAAACAACTGTAGTACCAGAATATCGGCACAACGATATTCTCGTGATAAGAACAACGCTTTTACGAGAAGGTCAAATATTCCTATAAGTATAAATGACATTGTTCACGAGAATGTCGTGAGGATTCTTCAGCGACATTTGGCGAGCGTCACAGGGAAGCGTCATAATAGCTGACTTAATGAAGAGACATGTTATGAGAGTGTTGTTTCACGAGGAATACAAAAGTTGGCGAACATTAACATTGCAAATACCACGATGAGATCGCTAAATAGATCAGAAAGAAGGGGAAAACTTAGCTATCACCCACTATGTAATTTCCTATATAAAGGGTTCAAGTAAGTCTAGAAGAGGATGATGTATTTTTTAGAGTTGAGAATATTTTGAGGAGAGAGAAACTACAGAAATAAAGTTGTACTTCTGGGTTTGAATATTTTCTGTAAACATTTCTGAGATCTAAATAATAAAGTGTCGTTAATTCTTTAATCTTCAATTAGTTTTCTCCTAAATTTCTATAGAATCTTAATAGGGGTGTAGTGTCGGAAATCCTGCTACTACATTTTGGCGCCGACTAAGGGGACAATCGAAGAAAAGATAAAAAAGAATACATGGATCATTCAAGATCAAGGAAACTTTAAAGAAGATTGGTGAAATATTCAGAAGAAGAATGATTAGAATTAAAGAAAATTGTAGGACATTGAAGTATGAATTAGTGTCAAAAGAAATGATTGATAAATTTCATGAAAATATTAAGGGGAGGATACATAAACGATATTTTGAAGGGAGAAAAATTATGACGGTAGAGAAAACGCCATTATTAAAGAATTGGGAAAAGCAGGAAATTACATTTACAACAACAGAAGTCTTAGAAGAAAATCTAGATCATACATCTCCTCTGGTGATTACGATATCCATGGTACCAATAAGGAAGGAAAAGTCAATAAACTATGTAGAAAAATGGGTTGTAAATAGAACTCTAGTTGACACGGGAAGTTCTGTGGATATAATGTTCTATCATGCTTTTAAGAAAATGGGGTATAAGGATGAAGAAATGTCTATTTCAGCATATCATATTCATGGTTTCGGAAAATCTATAACAAAACCAAGAGGTGAAATAATGGTACGATTACCACTTGGAGAAATTGAAACACAAGTAACACTATGCGTGGTGGATATGGAATCACCATACAATATGATATTGGGAAGGCTATGGATACACGCGATCAAAGCTGTAGCGTCAACCTTACATCAATGCATCAAATTCCCTATGCCTAGCGGAATTGGGGAAATTAGAGTAAATACAGATCTTGCGAAGATATGCTATCAAATTGAAGTGAAAAATTGTGAAGAACATCTCGCAGAAAAGTGATGAGAGAAACAAGAAAAGAAGAAGAATTTAAAATTTACATGATAAGAGCAAAAGAAGGAAAAGGAATACCCAATGAATTTTCGCGAGAAGGAGATGAACGTGCGAGAGTCATAAAAACACCAGCACCAGAAGCCAGTTACACTTTAGCTGAACCAACAAAAGAAGTAAATATTGGGAGTGAAGAAGAACCTAAAATACTGAAAATTGGGACTAGAATGGAGATAGACGAGGAAGAAAGAACTATAAATCTTTTGCGAGAATACAAAGACATTTTCGCGTGGAGCATGGATGAAATGCCAGGGATAGATCCATCAGTAGCATGTTATAAATTAGAAATCAACAAAAATGTAAGGCCGTTCAAGCAAAGAATAAGAAAAATCGCAACAACATACCATTCTCAGATAGAAGAAGAATAACAGAAGATGCTTGATGCAGGAATAATAAGGAAAGCAAAATATCCAAAGTGGATTGCAAATATGGTGGTGGTCCCGAAGAAGAATAAAGGAATAAGAATTTGCATAGATTTTACTGATTTAAATAAAGCTTGTCCTAAAGATAGTTTTCCACTACCAGATATTCCCCAAATGGTTGAGTCAGCAGCGGGAAATGCAAGAATATCTTCATTAGATGGATACAAAGGATACAACCAAATCCCTCTCGCTGAAGAAGATCAAGAACATACCGCATTTTTTGCTCTAAGAGGGTTATATTGTTATACAAAAATGCACTTTGGATTACGAAATGCTGGTGCAACATACCAAAGAATGGTGGAGAAGGTATTTGCAAAATGGATCCACAAAACACTGGAGGTATATTTAGATGATATGTTAATCAAGAGCAAGGAAGCTGAGGATCATGTACAAGACTTGAAGGAGATTTTTGAACAAATGCGGCAATTTAATATCAAAGTAAATCCTGACAAGTGTACTTTTGGAGTGACTTCAGGAAAGTTTCTGTGGTATATTGTATCAAAGGAAGGAATACAAGTTGATCCAGAAAAAGTGCAAGCGATTCGCGATATGCCAAAACCAGCTACAGTAAAAGACGTGCAAAAATTGAATGGGCTGTTAGCCTCGTTAGGAAGATTCATCTCGCGATCCTCTGATAAATGCAAGCATTTTTTCGATATACTCAAAAAGGGAACAAAATTCAGATGGACAGATGAATATGAGAAGGCCTTTCAGGGAATAAAAGAGCATTTAATGGATATAACCATTTTTAGAAAGTGAACCAGGAGAAGAGTTATTAATTTATCTCGCGACAACGACATATGCGCTAAGTGCGGTATTGCTGCAAGTAGATGCTGGGATAGAAAAACCAATTTATTATATTAGTAAAATATTCAATTCAGCAGAGAAAAATTATTCAAAGATTGAGAAATTAATCCTAGCATTGGTACATACAACTTTCAAGCTTCGCATTTACTTTCAAGCACATAAGGTCAAGGTGTTAACAAAAGTGCCAATTGAATCGGTAATGAAGAATTCAAAAAGATCAGGAAGAGTAGAAAGATGGAATGCACAAGTGGGACATTTCGATATCAAATATGAAATTCTATCTTCGCCAAAATCCCAAGTCATCGCGAATTTCTTAGCTGAATTTCCTTTGGAAAATGACGAAGATGTGGAAGAAATGATGGATGTAGAAGAAGAACATGGAGATCCAAAAGAATTATTAACAGAACCCAATAGATGGGAGATATTAGTGGATGGATCATCTAATGGAGAAGGAAATGGGATTGGAGTTATTTTTATTTCACCAGAAGGAGAAAAAACAGCTTTCTCATTCAGGTTAGAATTTACATCCACTAATAATGAGACAAAATATGAGGCTGTTATCCACGCTTTGAAATTTGCAATAGAAATGAAGTTGGAAAATGCTAGAATCACAAGCGATTCTCAATTGGTTATTCGTCAAATAACTGGAGAATATACAACAAATGAACCTTCTTTAAAGAAATACAAGAGACTCGTGGAAGAATTATCTGCGAGAATTCCAAAGATAAAATGGAGGAACATATCAAGGAAAGATAACCGGCTTGCAGATGCTTTTGCCTTCATATCTAGCATGATGACAAACCTACTTGCGAGATGCATAAAAATTCAAACACTCTTATTACCATCAGTAAATAAAGAAGACGAATATGTGGATGGGAATCCCATTGAAATTGACGAAGAAGGAGAGAAAGATGTGATGATTGTAGAAAATGACGAAATAGAAGAGAAAAACACAGATTGGCGAGCGGAACTTCTTGCTTATTTGGCGAGAGGAGAAACTCCAATAAATAGACTGGAGGCACACAAATTAAAAAGCAGGGCAACTAATTATGAGTTAAGAGACAGAGTGTTATATCGCAGATCTTTTAATGGACCATCGCTAAAATGTTTGACGAGGGAGGAAGGAGAAAAGGTGTGAAAAATGCTGCACAGTGGAGATTCTGGTAATCATAGTGGAGGTAGATCTTTGGCATATAGAACGAAGATGCAAGGGTATTACTGGCCTTGCATGCATGAAGATGCCAAACAACATTCAAGGCGTTGTGAAGAATTTCAGCGATTTGGAAAAAAGATACATGCACCAGGAGCACCCCTATCATCCTCAACAAGTGTATGGACTTTCGGGAAATGGGGATTAGATATTGTGGGACCATTTGTGCCTAGTTCTGGACAAAGGAGATACCTCATTGTGGCTACAGATTATTTCACAAAATGGGGAGAAGTAAAAGCAGTACAACATATCCGTGATAAAGATATTTTCACATTCATATTCGAGAATATCATCTGCAGATTTGGAATACCAGCACAGTTGATGTTTGATAATGGAAAGCAGTTTGAAGGACAGAACATAGAGTTACTACTCAATGCATTTAAGATAAAGTGTGGAAAATCTACTCCTTTATACCCACAAGAAAATGGTCAAGCTGAGGCAACTAATAAAACGATCGCAGATATTCTGAAAAAGAAATTAGAAGGACATCACAAGTCATGGTGTGAGCAAGTACATAATGCAATATGGGCATACAACACCACTAGAAGAGAGGCTACTGGAATGTCACCCTTTTGTTTAACATATGGGGTTGAAGCTGTATTACCAACAGAAGTTGTTATTCCTACAACAAAAAGAGAAGCGTGGGAAAGGAATTTAAGTGCTGGTATGATTTTACATAAACTAGATGAATTGGAAGAAAAAAGGGAGAAGACTCTACAACATATGGAAAACTACCAGCGAAGGTTAGCTCGCGAATACAACAAACGTGTCAAAAAAAGAGAATTCCAACCTGGTGATTTAGTTCTGCGAGAGACACCAAAATATCAGCGAGAGAATGGTGGAAAATTAGCGAAAAAATGGGACGGACCTTACTTAATTAAAGAAATAATTGGAAATGGGGCATACAAATTGATGGATCCTGAAGGAAGAGATGTTTGCCAACGACTTGATAGACCATGGAATAGACTATTTTTGAAAAGGTATTATCAGTGACAAATTTTGTAAGGTAAGAGATATTGGCATATTAAATAATGAAATGGATGATGAATTTTTATTTTAAGATTACGCGAGCAATATCGCGAGAAACGCGAATGAAATTTCGCAGAGATTAAGAAAATGGGACAAACCTTTATGGCGTGCACCTTAGTTCGCGAGTACAATTTCGTAAGAGTAAAATGTAAGACCTACAAGCACGTCATAAGGGGGGTATCTCTTTATATGATTTAGGGATAAGGTTATACCGCTACTGGAACCTGAGTCATACAGATGTAGGGGTTAAAGAAAACCTATCCGGGAGAGAGATCTTGGATTTCTAGCTTTATAAGGTTATACCCTGGTTGGACGACTGAGAGTATCTTCCAAGAAGTGCAGAGTATGACCAAGGCGCCGAGGTACACGGTTTATCCAAGGGTGCCCGGGACGGACGAACCTACCCTGGCCATCTTTGGTAAGTCTTGGGTACAATGCACTTGGCCTGAAGAAAACCGCACTTAGGGTGCAGTCTTGTAACTATAATCTATATAGGCATAAAGGACAAGAGGCTGCGAAAATAACTGGTTGTTGGTAAATCTGGATGGGAGGATCTAGTCTTGTATGGCCGATGTGCCCTCCTTGAAGGGGCAACCAGGGGGAAGATAAGGGCGGCACCCTCCATTAGGGAGCTGATAAGTGTCTTAAGACGGCAATGTCATGGGGCTTTAAGATCGCCAGATCATTTAGGCTTGTCATATTGTCGCGTAAATTATACAGAGGCAAAAAATCCATTAAAAAAAAAAGTTAAGATGAGATCAAGGGGTTTTAACATGAAAATGTGAAGACGTCCTGCGATCTCATCGCAAGACGACAATGTCACGAGGCTTTTTTTTCACGAGAAAGCTTAGGCTTGTCATATTGTCGCAATACAATAAAGAAATATAGATAAGGCAATATCAATTTGTCAATACATGAAAGTGTAGAGACATCCTGCGATTTTGTCGCAAAAAGAGAAAATTGGCGAAATAAGACCTTTAATTAGGAAGGCAAAATAAGCCCAATAGAATAATCTCAAAAATTAATTCTTCTTTGTTAAGCATGCAGGAAAGATTTCTTTATCGCAAGAAACAAGTTGAATTCAACAAGTCTCAAGAAAATTAATGAGGAGGCAAGCAAGGGAATAAATGTGTAGGATTTCATTAAGTTTCTTGAGAATATTATAGTTCAAAAAAGGTTTTATCATTTGCGAGAAAGAAGAAGAAAAAAGAAACTAAAAATAGAACTCAAGCTTCAAGCGGTAGTCTCGCCAGACTTAGAATTGTTGTTAGGATTGTTATCATCACCAACATTTCTTTCATCGCGTACATCATCGCCAACATTTCTTTCATCGCGAACATCATCGCCAGAGTTCTTTTTGTTACGATCTTCTCCTTCTTTTGGAAGGCTTTCTTCTTTTCCTTGATCATCTTCTTCTTCAGCGTCTTCTTCAACATCTCCTTCATAAGACGGATATTCTAAATCTTTATCCATAGGAAGAGGGATTTCATCATCGTCAACTTTCAAAGGTAGAACGGATACAGGAGGAAGAGAGTTGGAGATCAAAATTTCGTTCACGAGAACTTCCGCACTAAGATGAACTTGGCGAAGAAAACCTTTGTCACGATTTCTGATCTCTATATTCTTGAAATACTCAAGATAATCAAGTCTTCTTTCTGCTTTATCACGAATTTCTAAAAGGTTGAGAAGAAGAGTCTTGTTTTCTTTACGAACACTGTCTAGCTCCTTAGTAAGATCGGTGATAGTAGAATGAAGACTTCTTTCATATTCTGCGAACAACAAAATAATAAAAGGTTATAGAAATAAAGATATCGTGAGAAATATAACATAAATTGTGACGAGGGAAATTAACAAGTGAGGCAGTCATAATTGACTACCTTCTTTTTGTGAAGTTAAGTTTTAGATTAATGAAAAGAGGCAATTCTCCCATTGGTTCATAGCATCATCAAATTTGTCTCCGACTATGCCTTTCAGACAAGATTTCATGTTCTCTTCTTTGGTGTGTAAATATGAATTTTCTTTTGACAATGAGGAATGGGACTCCTTTAATTGGGAATATTCATCTCGAAGCTTGCTGGCATTCAAACTAAGAGTTAGTCTACCCTTGATAAGTTTGTCTATTTCAGCAGTGAGATGATTGATTACTTAATCAAGTTTATTTTTAAGAGAGCGGAGAGACTGCTTTTGATCATCACATATCCCTTGAAGATTGTTTACTTTCTACGAGGAGATCGCCAACAAGCTTGATAATTTGTATTTCTCTTGAGATAAAGTTCTATTCTTGTCTGATAAAGATTCTATCGACAAATTAGTCTTGGATAACGAATATGAGAGGCGCGTAACCTCGTTGTTTAAAAACCTGTGATTTCTGGTCCATCCAAGAATCTCTTTCAGTGCGAGCTTCATCAGCTATGGTTTCAGATTTAAGTTTTTCAATGAAACGATTTCGATTGGAGACTAATATATAAACCAAGAATTTAAAGGGAGGATTAAGTACGAAGAATATGGAAATAGAATAAAAAGATAAAAGGACAGAGGCAAAAAGAATCTTACTTTTTAGCTCATCAATCTTTCTAGCGAGATTATCGCGATCCAGTACAGAATTATTGAGCTTGTGGTTTAGAGTTTCACATTCAAAAGTCTTATCTTGAAGACTTTTTCTCAAAGCAGCATTTTCATTCTCTATAAAAGCTCGTGAAACATAATTTTCTGAGCCAAAATATTTGAGCAGAGTTTCGCAAACTCCGCTTTGGAGAGAATCAGTAGAAGAATCTCTAGCATTATTTATAATGTTAGATAAAATTTTGAAAGCAACATCAATTCCTGCGATGGTCTCATTTGATGAAGGAAGGGATGTAGAAGGTGAGATAGAAGAAGTGAGGACAAGTTGATGATTTGAGTCATTAGCAATGGTTGTATCATCAGAAGGAGGAGTTTTCTGGAAAGTAACATTTGGAGGAAGTAAAGGGTTAGAGGGAGTTTCACTTATGATTGGTTCTGCAATTTGAATTGGTGAAGGACCAGTAGAGGCAAAGGTAGTGAAAGCGGGCTTCTCGCCAGAAGAAGGAGGAAGATCAGATTGCACAGGTGTAGGTGAAGCTTTCGCAGATATTAAGGGAGGAATGACGAAATTGGTTCCAAAGGTCTTATTTAATTGGCGAGATCTTTTAAGAGGGTTAGCATTACCCTCGTCATTCTGCAAACAATAATCTAGATAAGAAACAGAGGCAACAATATTGTTATTAAGAAATAGAATGTGTTTCTTACTACCTTATTGCTCGCAGAACTTTCTTTCCTTTTTCCAGTTGGTTTCTTAGTATTAGATTTGGTTCTCCTGAAGAGAAGATATAATATTAGAATTATAAAGAATCAAATAAGGGAATATCGAAAAACATAAATAAAAATTGATCTAAAAAAAAAAATATTCTTATCATGATCAAGAATATACCTTGGTGATTCCATTAAAACACTAGCAGGAGAGTACGAAGAAGAAAAGTTGCAGACAGAAAACGAAGAAGCTAAGCATAGAAGAAAGAAAGATAGGAGAAGAAAACCAATTATGAAACTTGACTCTCCCTTTTATAGGCAAAGAGGGAAGCCAGCTGAGCGAGATGTGTCAATACAAAAATATAGGTTTGCAACACGTGTAAACCAGGGAAGCTGAATTAACGGAACCTTGTCGAGGAAAAGAAGTTCAGACATTGCTGCGATAGTTAAGAAGAATTTAAAGTTCTCATGATCTTCTCATCTTCGCAGATAAAACATGAGAAGAGGAAAGATGTAGTACCAGAATATCGCCACAACGATATTCTCGTGATAAGAACAACGCTTTTACGAGAAGGTCAAATATTCCTATAAGTATAAATGACATTGTTCACGAGAATGTAGTGAGGATTCTTCAACGACATTTGGAGAGCGTCACAGGGAAGCGTCATAATAGCTGACGAATGAAGAGACATGTTATGAGAGTGTTGTTTTATGAGGAATACAAAAGTTGGCGAACATTAACATTGCAAATACCATGATGAGATCGCTAAATAGATCTGAAAGAAGGGGAAAACTTAGCTGTCACCCACTATGTAATTTCCTATATAAAGGGTTCAAGTAAGTCTAGAAGAGGATGATGTATTTTTTATAGTTGAGAATATTTTGAGGAGAGAGAAACTCCAGAAATAAAGTTGTAGGGTTTGAATATTTTCTGTAAACATTTCTGAGATCTAAATAATAAAGTGTCGTTAATTCTTTAATCTTCAATTAGTTTTCTCCTAAATTTCTATAGAATCTTAATAGGGGTGTAGTGTGGGAAATCCTGCTACTACAACAACTTTTTCATTTAGATTAGTATTTGCATCCACTAATAATGAAACAGAGTATGAAGCTGTGATTCATGCTTTAAAATTCGCGATAGAAATGAATTTGGAAAATGCCAGAATCACCAGCGATTCACAATTGGTTATTCGTCAGATAAAAGGAGAGTACACGACAAATGAACCATCCCTGAGAAAGTACAAAAGACTTGTTGAAGAATTATCTGCGAGAATTCCAAAAATAAAATGGAGACACATATCAAGGAAAGATAATAGACTCGTAGATGCTTTCACTTTCATATCTAGTATGATGACAAATCCATTGGCGAGGTGCATAAAAATTCAAACACTTTCATTTCCATCGATAAACAAAGAAGAAGAAGAGAAAGATATAATGATGGTAGAAGCTGGCGAGGGAGAACCTACGATCAATATCACAGATTGGCGAGCAGATCTTCATGCATATTTGGCGAGAGGAGAAATTCCAAGAAAGAGATTAGAAGCACACAAGATGAAAAGTAGGGCAACCAATTATGAGCTAAGATGTTTGACGAGAGAAGAAGAACAAAAAGTATTAAAGATGTTACATAGTGGTGACGCTGGTAATCACATTGGAGGAAGATCTTTAGCATATAGAACAAAAATGCAGGGTTATTACTGGTCGTATATGCTTAAGGATGCAAAACAACTTTCAAGGCGTTGCGAGGATTTCCAGCGATACGGAAAAAAGATACATGTACCAGGAGCACCATTATCATCTTCAACAAGTGTGAAATGGGGACTAGATATTATGGGACCATTTGTACCTGGTTCTGGACAAAGAAGATATTTGATTGTCGCAACAGATTATTTCACAAAATGGGGAGAAGTAAAGGCAGTACAACATATTCGCGATAAAGATATTTTTACATTCATCTTTGAAAATATCATCTGCATATTTGGGATTCCAGCACAATTAGTATCTGATAATTGGAAGCAGTTTGAGGGACAGAATATAGAATTGTTACTCAATGCATTTAAGATAAAATATGGAAAGTATACTCCTTTATACCCACAAGCAAATGGTCAGGCTGAGGCAACTAATAAAACAATCGCAGACATCTTGAAAAAGAAGTTACAAGGATACCACAGAGCATGGTGCGAGCAAGTACATAATGCAATATGGGCTTACAACACAACTAGACGAGAAGCAACTGGAATATCACCATTTTGCTTGACATATGGGGTAGAAGCTGTATTACCAACATAAGTTGTTATACCTACAACAAAAAGAGAAGCATGGGAAAGAAATTTAAGTGATGGTATGATACTGAATAAGTTGGATGAATTAGAAGAGAAAAGAGAACAAACTCTACAACATATGGAGAATTATCAATGCAGATTAGCTCGCGAGTATAACAAACGTGTTACGAAGCGTGAATTCCAACATGGTGGTTTAGTACTGCGAGAAACGCCTAGATATCAACGAGAAAGTGGTGGAAAATTGGCGAGAAAATGGGATGGACCATACATCATTAAAGATATAGTTGGAACAGGGGCATACAAACTAATGGATCCTGAAGGAAGAGATGTTGGTCAATGACTCGATAGACCGTGGAATAGATTATTTCTGAAGAGGTATTATCAATAACATCTTCTGCGAAATAAGAAATACTGGTATGTTATATGATGACACAGATAATAAATTCTTCTCTCTCCCTTATAATTGAAAAATTCTTCTGATAATAAAGCGCAACAATAATAGCGAGCATCATCGCAAGAAAAGCGAATAAAATTTCGCAAAGATTAAAGAATGGGACGAACCTTTATGGCGTGCACCCTAGTTCGTGAATAAAATTTCGTAAGAGGAAAATGTAAGACCTACAAGCACGTCATATGAGGGGGTATCTCTTGACATGATTCAGGGGTAAGGTTATACCGTTGATGGATCCTGAGTCATGCAGATGTTGGGGTTAAAGAAAACCTATCCGGGAGAGAGATCTTGGATTTCCAACTATATATGGTTATACCCTAGTTGGACGACCGAGAATCTCTTCCAAGAAGTGCAAAGTATGACCAAGGCGCCGAGGTACACGGTTGAGCCAAGGGTGCCAAGGGCATACGAAACTCCCTTGCCATTCTTGGTAAGTCTTGACTATGATGCACTTGGCCTGAAGAAAACCCCACTTAGGGTGCAGCCTTATAACTATAATCCATATAGGCATAAAGGACAAGAGGCTGCGAAAATAGCTGGTTTTTGGTAAATCTAGATGGGAGGAGCTAGTCTTGTATGGCCGGTGTGCCCTCCTTGAAGGGGAAACCAAGGGGAAGATAAGGGCGGCACTCTCCATTAGGGAGCTGATAAGTGTCTTGAGACGGCAATGTCATTGGGATTTATGATCAAAAGAACATTTAGGTCTGTCATATTGTCGCGTGACGTAAATTATACAGAGGCAACAAGCCAAAAGATAAGATGATATCAATGGGTTTTTACATGAAAGTGTAAAGACGTCCTGCGATTTCATCGCAAGACGACAATGTCATAAGGCTAAATTCTTGACAGAGAGTTTATAACTTTTCATATTTCCGCAAATATTTTGAAAAAACATGGATAAGACAAGATCAAAGGGTCTTTACATGCAAATGTTAAGAAATCCTGCGATTTTGTCGCAGTCAGAAAAAGTTTGGCAAAATAAGTCCTTTACCTAGGAAGGCAAAATAAGACCAAAAGAATAATCTTACCAATTAACTATTCCATTTTAAGATTGCAGGAAGTATTCATTCATCGCAGAACCATATATAAGAAGGCAAATTCTTCACATCGCAGATTACTTCAGAATTTTTCAGAACATCGCAGCAATATTCATTGTATCGCTAATATATTCATAAAATGATTCACCATTTCAAGAAAGATAATGAAGGGCAAGTAAGGGAATTGAGAAGTAAGATTTAATTATCTTCCTTGAAAAATATTCAAAGTAAGCTAAATTGAAAGGTAAGTTCTAAAAGGTCTCAAAAATTACATCGCTCGCAAGAAAGAAGAAGAAAAAGAAAGCAAAGAAAAAATTCAAATTTCAGCGGTGGCTTCGCTAGATTTATTCTTCTTTCTCGTTAGATTCATTATTTCTACCAGAGTTATCAGCTTCTTCAGCATCCTTTTCATCATGAGTCTCTCCTTCTTTTGACTCTTCATCAACATATGCTTCGCCACCCGCAGCTGCTTCTTTGGGAGGAGTTCTTTTTTCTTATTCTTCACCATCTTCTTGAGTGGTATTTTCTTCGTCATTAGTAAACTCTAAATCTTCATCCATGGGAAGAGGAATTTCATCGTCATCAACCTTTAGAGGAGGAATAGTTACAGGAGGAAGAGAATTGGAGAGCAGAATCTTGTTCACAAGAACTTCAGCACTGAGGTGGACCTTGCGAAGGAAACTTCTATCACGATTCCTAATCTCTATGTTTTTAAAGTACTCGAGATAATCAAGTCTTCTTTTTGCTTCGTCGCGGGAATCAAGATAATTAGAAACAAGAGACTTATTTTCTTTGCGAACTTTATCCAATTTAGCGGTCAGATCAGTGATGGTAGAATGAAGATTTCTTTCGGACTCTGCGAGAAACAAAATAATAAAAGATCAGTCAGACAAAAATTTCACAAGGAATATAACACAAAATTTTATAAGAAGATCAACAAGAGAGGCAGTCAATTGACTACCTTCTTTTTGCGAGTTTAAGTTTTGGATTAATGCAAATAAACAGTTCTCCCATTGATTCATGGTATCATCGAATTTATCGCCGACCATACCCTTCAGACGAGATTTCATGCTTTCTTCTTTGTTGCGAAGATATGATTTTTCCTTTGCTAATAAAGAATGACATTCCTTTAATTGAGAGTATTGATTTTGAAGTTCGCTGGCTCTTAAACTAAGAGTTAATCTACCCTTGATAAGTTTATCCTTCTCGGCAGCAGATGATTAAGTTAATTCCTTGAGCTCATTCTTAAGAGAGTGAAGAGATTGCTCTTGATTATTACATATGCTTTGAAGATTACTTAATTGCTGCGAGGAAATCGCCATAAATCTTGAAAATCTATGTTTCTCTTGGGACAAGGTTTTATTCTCATCTGATAAAGATTCCATCGACAAATTAGCCTTAAAAAACAAATATGAGAGGCGATCAACCTCACCACTTAATAAATTCTGCCTTTGCAATAATTGATTATTCTCATTAGTAAGATTATTTATGTGATCAATTGAATATGTGTAAAGATTGTCTAGTCTAGTATGTTGATCCATCCAAGAATCTCTTTCAACGCGAGCTTCTTCAGCGATAGATTCAAATTTGAGTCTTTCTATGAAACGAGTCCGATTTGAAACTAATATATGAATCAAGAATTTAAGAAGGAAGCTTGAGTACAGAAAATATGTAAATAAAACAAAAAAACAAAGGAACATAGGCAAGAAAAATGTACCTTTCAGCTCGTCATTTTTTCTGCGAAGATTCTCGCAGTCTAGAGAAGAGTTGCGAAGCATGTGATTCAAAGTATCACATTCATCAGTTTTAGCTTGAAGGATTTTCCTCAGATCTTCAATATCATTTTACAAAGACACTCACAAAGCATTATCATCAGAGCCAAAATACTTGAGTAGAGTCTCGCAAGCTTCATGCTAGAGAGGGTCAGTGGAAGACTTTCTAGCATTGTCTAAAATGTTAGACAAGATTTTAAAAGCAACATCAACACCTGCAAAAGTTTCGTTTGATGAAGGAAGGGGTGTAGAAGATGAAGTAGTAATGAGATCAAGTTGACGATCATTTGTAATGGTTGAGTTGTCAGGAGGGGTATGTGGAAAAACAACAGTTGAAGGCCGTAAAGGACTATAAGGAGTTTCAGTCACAACAATTTTAGAAGCCTGATCTGTTAAAGGGTCAGAAGAAGTAGAAGTATGGGTAGCGATATTCTCTCAAACAAAAGTAGAAAGATTTGGTTGCGATGATGTGGGAGTAATCCTCACGGATGTTAATGTGGGCATAATAAGATCTTCTCCAAGTGTCTTAAAGTGACGAGATCTTTTGGGAGGCTTAACAGGGTTCTCGTCATTCTGCGAACAATAACTCAGATAAGAAACAGAGGCAACAATATTGTTATTAGGAAATAGGATATGTTTCTTACTACCTTATCATTCGCAGAACTCCTCTTCTTCTTCTCTACTAGTCTTTTGAGAGTGTTAGGGTTTTGAATCGTGGATTGCTTAGTTCCGCTGAAAAGAAAACACAACATGGAAATTATAAGGAATCAAGTAAGACAGATTGGAGAATGAAAGTAAAAATTGGCTTAAATAAATATCATAAGTCAAGAAACATACCTTGGTGACTCCATTAGAACAGTAGCAGAAGAAAATGAAGAAAAAGAAAGTTGCAGACGGAAGACGAAGTAGACAAATGAAGAAGATGAAGAAATAGAAGAAGAAAATTAGTTTTGAAATTTAGTGCTACCTTTTATAGGCAAAAAAGGGTGGCCCCATTGAGAAGAGACGTGTCAGTAAATGGAGGAATTCACAACACGTGTAAGAAAGGATAAATTAATGGAATCTTGTCAAGGAGAAAGTATAAAAGGGAAAAAAACTGCGAGGGTAATAAAGAATTTTGGTTCTCATGATCTTCTCTTTTTCACAGAAAAGACATGAGAAGAGGCAAGATGTAGGACCATAATATCGCTACAACGCTATTCATGCGATATTAACAACGCTTCTGCGAGCGTCACTTCCAATTCTTTAATAATGTCTCACGAGCGTCACGAATACTCAAAAGAAACGACAATGAAAGAAGTAAAAGAAGAATACGTTGATCTGCGATGGTCATCGTTCTTGCGATGGGGAATATGTATAAATTGCGATGAGATCGCGAGAATTGATTCGAAATAGGAGGAAAACTTTCATTTGTCATCCATTATGTAAATCCCTATATAAAGGGCTCGATAGATCCGAAAAGGATGATGTATTTTTGAGAGTTGAAAGAGTCTTAAGGAGAGAGAAACTTCAAGAGAATGTTTGTAATCTTGATTTCTTCCAATTCTCGTAAACATTTTCGAGATTTGAATAGTAAAGTGTCGTTTAAATCTTTGAAGTTTAATTGATTTCAATAGATTTCTATAGAATCTTAACAAGGGTGTAGTGTGGGAATTCACTGCAACTACGGGTAGTTACATAGTGGATGATGACTATGTTTTCCTTTTATTTCGGGTTGATTCTGCGATTGTACCGCGATAGTTACAATGTTAAATCTCGCAAGTTTTGTAACCATCATGCAGAACAAACATGCTTTTCTCAAGTTTTCTTGATCGTCGGGTATTACGTCACTCTTTTGAAGGATTTTGTAATACTCGTGAAGTGTTGTATAAAATCTTGCGGTGATGCTCATTTGAGAAGTGTTGTTAATCTCAGAAAATAGATGTAGCGATATTCGGTCCTACATCTTGCCTCTTCTCATGTATTTTGCGAAGAAGATAAGATCATGAGAATTTTAAAATCTTTGTAACTATTTATCTTTTCAGATTTCTCTGTTCGACACATTTGTACCCTTCGCTTGAAATTTGTTTTCACATATTCTCTCTTCTAATGAACTTATGACACGTCCTCTCTAACCGCTGCGATCTGACTGTTCATGTCTTTTCTTAGCATTTATTGCGTTCATCTTCTCGAGAAACCTATCCTTCTATAAATACTCCTTTCATTCTTTTCTTTTCCTATTTTTTACTTTCTTCTTCTTTCCCTTGTAACTTCTCTGCAAGTTTACTGTTCTTCCGTAAATTGCACGTCTGTCATCGCTGTGATTTCTTTCTTATTTTTCAACCTTTTCTTTCGTTCCCATACTCAAAAATGGTTGTTGCTGGTGATAAAAACTTGACTGCTTTTAATGAGATGCAAGAAAATCTCAAAAGTAAAGGTTTTACCTCGTCTACAATTCCAGGTCAAAGCCCTAAATCTGAACTTTCTATCAAACTAGTTTCTGATCATCAATGCTCTCGCCAGAAAATCATAGTATCGCTAGGTCAACTTGATGTTGGTCTTCCCCTTCCTCTCTATGACCCAGAACTCTCATTATTCTGTCAAATAATATCTGACGAGAGGTTCTCGCGAGCGATATATCAATTAGGTGGAGATTGTATCAGATTGCTGCTTGAATATGCTTCTCGCGGTGCTGATAAAGGATCTCGCTATCCTGAAGCTCTAAAGAATCCTCAATTTAAGGATGTTCCCATTGTCTCTGCAGATTATACTGTGGAGAATTTCTTCAAAAATTACAAGATAGTTCCTATGAAGAGGAATAGTACTTGCTAGGGTGTCCGCTTGAAGAAAGAAAATATCGCTGATGATAAGGCTCTTATGTTAGAGATTGATTGGCATACACCTACCAATCAAGGCCCTCTCCACTCCAGCGATGATAAGTGGTTTATCATTCCATTATGTCTTGAAGGTCCTTATATATCTGGTTCTCTCCCATTACCTGCGAATCTCTCAGAGTATGAGCCATGGGTCTTCAACTGGCCTGAAAGATCTAAAGAAGTATATCCTCTCAACTTTTTTCATTATTATTATTCACTATCTTCTTTATGTTTTTATATTCTAGCTAATTATTTTGATCTTTCTCAGATTGATAGAATGAAGCTCAGCTATAAAACTTTTAGGAAACCCAGCACTTTCTTAGCTCTTAAATCTTTCACGGATGAAGTAAGAAATATCTCCTCCTAAATTTTAACAATATATTGTTGCCCCTATTTCTTATCTTCATCCGTGCTCGCAGGAAATCGAAGAACTAGAACCAATAAAACCCGTGAAAACTAAGGAGAAATCTTTAAAGGTTAAATCTACTGTTCCTCCCAAAGGGAAGTCTTCTTCCCCTCGCGGTGAAGAATCTGGAGATTAGGATAAATCTATTGTTCCTCCTAAAGGAAAGTCTTCTGCCCCTCACGGTGAAGAATCTGGCGATCCTCCTTTGAAGAAAAGGAAAACCCGACCTTCTTCTTCTTCAACTCCTCAACCCATTCCAAAGAATCCAAGTGTTGATTTTGACAAGGATAATAATGAAGAGGATTTTAATGATAACAACTTCCCTTCTATAAAGAATTCTTCTGATTCTGATTCTTCGATGGCTCATTTATCCAAAAAAATTGGCAAGAATATGTTTGGTATCCAAAATGAGTATGGAGATGGAGATATTAATGAAATATCCCAGTCCCTCGCCAATGTCTGCGATGCTCCCATACTAGTTGACAGCGATACCCTTCGCGGGGTTTCAAGATTGCTAACTCCAAGTCTTTTAAATTCACTTGGCAGCCTGGTATGTTTTCACTTGTTCATACTTTTTGTGTATCTATTGATATTTTTGTCAGACATTGATTTATATAGTTCTATCGCAGGTTGGAAGAGCCTATTTTGTTGTTGCTTCTGATTTAGACAATAGGCATATTACTTATGAAAAAGAAAGCTGCTAATCTTCGTCAAGATAAAGAAAAACTAGAAAGCTGAAGTTATTGAACTTCGCAGAAAAAATAAGCATTTGGAGACCTGAAGCTTCGGTTGACAAGCAAAAAATCTCGATCTTGATAAAGCCAATCAACAACTCTATGGTATGATTTATTTCTTTTCTCTTTTAATTCTTCTCACCCTATTGCGGCTTATTCAAGCAACCATTTTTGCGAGATATTTATGGTCTTCTTGATGAGGCTACACTCTTCCAATCTTTTCCTAACCTTGTAGATGATAATACCATTCTTGCTTGCCTTAATAATTCTTTAAGTAATTTCTCAGATGATAAGATTAAATACCTCTCCATAGATGAACTTAAATCCAAATTTAATCTCTTAAAAATTGAACACAGATTCAATTTAGGTTTGACCAACAAGTATAAGCGCTTTTATCTTGATTCGAAGAAAGAAGTAGATAGATTAAGAAAAACGAATATTGATCTTATTGATGAGAAAGATCTTGCCGTTAAAAATGGCTCCAAGACCCTAGAAAACTTCCATAAAACTCTTTTTAATGTTCAAATGGAAAGAGATAAGCTTATCCGCGAGAATGAAGATCTTCTTGCGAGGGAAACTCAAGTTCGATCTCGTCTCCTTATTAATAGCGATGATGAGTTTGCTTGGGCTGCGAAGATTCTTGATAATGCCAGAACTAATTTAGGTGTAGATGTTAGTGTTCATGATGATCAAAGCGGCTTTAATTAAAGACATGATTTACGAAAGAGAAGGTTATCACTCTTATGATTTCCCTGAATTATTTCCTAATTGAATCATCCTTACATGTATTAACTTTGTTATCATTTGCTCGCGTCATCTAAAAGAACTATCGTAAAAGATTTGATGAGTTAGAAGAAGAGAAAAACCAACTCGCTGGAAATCTATCTTCTCGCAATGAAAAGTATTCTAGATTGAAGGAAAAATTGAAAATCTCATCTTCAAATTTTAGCAATTCCCTTCTCCGTGTTCGTAATGACGCTGTTAAACTAGTCTGTAATGATCATGGTATCCCTCATTCTACATACCCCGATCTTGCAAAGTAAATTCCAACTGATTCCACAAATTTAGTTATCTCTGATAGCGAAGCTAAGGATTCTAGCGAATATGATGAAGAATTATCTGGCGAGGAAGAGAAATCTGACGTAGATAGAGATGATAATGATAATGATGAAGAAGATAAATCTGGTAATGAAGATAAATTTGAAAAATAAAAGAGCTCTGATGAAGGTGTTGATGGATCTACTTAGTCTTGTTTCTTCTCTTTTTCTTCTTTGTAAATTTTGTACATTTAGTTTTTGCTTCTCGTAACATCGCTGCGAGCTTCTCCGACTCGATGTGTAAACTTCTTTTGCTTTTATCTGTATGAATTAGAAAACAATTCTTTTTACGCAACATAATCAATCAATCAGAATTATTATCCTTTAATTATTTGTATAAATGTATCATCTAAGCAATTTTATTATATGATGGATGAATAATAATTTCATCATTCTATGCATTCCCATACTTGCCTCTATTATTCATCTGCAATATGAAAAAATTGAGTAGAGATTAGATATTAGTTGTGAATCCAATTAAATTTGCCTCAATATCGTGATGTTATCGCTAGCAATAATTGAATAACTTTATGATTTTTTGCGTAGAATCGCAAATCTCATAAATTCTGCGATCATTATCACAATAATCTTATGGTCTTATTATGACTTCCTAATTAAAGGTCTTAATTTTCCACATCTTTTCTTTCTGCGAAAAAATTGCAGGATGTCTTTACATTTGCACGTATTGACCCATTGATCTTGTCTTATCATTTTTTTCAACATCTCTGCGACAATATGATAAGTATAAACTCTCTTGCAAGAATTAATCCTTATGACATTGCCGTATTGCGATGAAATTGTAGGACGTCTTTACACTTGTTAAATGTAAAAACCCATTGATCTCATCTTAACTTTTTCTCTTTTGGCTATTTTCCTTTGTATAACTTTCGTCACGCGACAATATGATAGGCCTAAATGTTCTTGCGATCATAAAGCCCCATGACATTGCCGTCTTTAGACACTTATCAGCTCCCTAATGGAGGGTGCCGCCCTTATCTTCCCCCTAGTTTCCCCTTCAAGGAGGGAACATCGGCCATACAATACTAGATCCTCCCATCCAGATTTGCCAACAACCATCTGTTTTTGTGACCTCTTGTCCTTTATGCCTATATGGCTTATAGTTACAAGACTGCACCCTAAGTGGGGTTTTCTTCAGGCCAAGTGCATCATAGACAAGACTTACCAAGAATGTCCAGGGTAGTTTCGTACGCCCATGGCACCTGTAGTTGCAGAATAATCTACAACTACACCCTCAATAGAATTAGTAAAAACTCAAGAAGTTCTTGATGGTGAATGATAATTTTCTTATTAATTCTCTTAGTTGATTACATAGAATTATCAAAATGGAACTAGAATAGTTACAACTTTTTCTATTCTCTTTCCTAAGATAATTTCTTACTCTCATTAAAAAAACCTCCCAAATTTTACATTTGAACTCCTATTTATAGTAAAACTTATGCAGCTGTATATGAATTGCGAAGTATCGCAATTCATCCTCGCAAAACCTCATATTTCTCCGCGTTACTTCTATCATCGTATCATTTTATAACTCTTTTCTCCTTTATTTATTACGATACTCGTGAACTATTATCTTGCGATATTCAGTACCTACATCTTGCCTCTTCTCATGTCAATTCTACGAAGAAGAAATGATCGTGAGAACATAACCGTTACTTAGTCTTTTAGAATTTGGACACGTCTTTTGTAACCGTCCTTTTCTAGTTATTCCCTTATATAACTCTTTTATATTCTCTTCCTTTTCTTCTTCTTACTTCTAATTTTATCTTCTCGCTCATACTCTCTATTACTTGTTTTCTCTGCAATTTTTTCTTCTATTATATCTTCATGAGTTCTCCAAGGTAATTTCCTTCTATCTCCGTGCATTTCATTTGTTCTCCTCTTTAATTTCGTATAATTTGTTATTTGATTTTGGTTTATTTAAAGCAAAATAACTCCTCGAGATGAAACCTCAACTAAAAAATTCAAGCCCTAATCCACGAAGAAGAAAATCGAGAATCAAAATGTAGTTAAAATACTTTGCCTTCTTTCTGAACAATATATTGTTGCCTCGGTTTTTAATCTACATTTTGATTCGCGAGGTAGGCGAAAAAACCAAACCCTGGTAAGAGATCTCGAGTAACTAAACCCACACCATTAATTCGATTGATGATTTCCTTCACGAAGTTGATAAGGAATTTTCCTCTCCTCCTCGTGAAAATGCTTCTTCACACACTCTGCCTCAAATCCATTACCTACCTTTCAATCTCCCATCAGTGTCAATTTATCAACACTTCTTCAAGATCAACCCTCGCAAGATATTTATTCAACTTCTTCTCTTGAAAAACAACCCTCGCAAAATATTTCTTCAACTTCTTCTCTTGAAAAACCTATCTTGTCCCCAAATCCTTTGAGTGCTATTTCTCCAAACAATTTGCAGCTTGCTCTTATTCCTTCAAATTCTTCTCCTCTTCCTCAGGAAATTCGAGATGGAATTTATTCAACTTTTCGAATGTTATCTGAGGTTTTGACCAATACTGCGAAGTCTACTAATGTTCGTTCGCAATATGAATTTTGCGAAGTGCTAAATAATTTCGTCAATCCGCGACATTTCTTCTTCACGTCAATCCTTGGAAAAAGAAATTGAATTGCTTCGTCAATCTTTGAAATCTTCTCAAGCGAGAATGCGAGGATCTCCATAAAGAAAATTATCATCTTCAAAATGATTCTCTCGACTGTGCGATTCTTCGCAAAAGAAATGATGAATTGAAAGGTATGATTACTATCTTCATATTTTCCCTTTTATTTACTTATATTCTTCATATGCTTGAAACATCCATTAAAACCCATTTCCCTTTATAGAATCCATCCAGAAATGTAGAAGATTGGTACTTCACCATGAATCAGATGCAACAGAATATCGAACCAAGCATGAAAGCCTCTCAAACCAATTCTCCCATTTATCTAATCTTTACTCGTGTGCTCTTGACAACTCTGACGCTCTTTTTCAAGAGAATACTCAACTAATATATGATCGAAAATTTTTGAATGATGACATATCTCAACTTTTTTCTTCCTTAACTAAAGCTAATTTGAGAATAGAAACCTTATTAGAAGAGAACAAAACCTTATCAGAAGAGAAATGTTCGTTTCTGAATATAATGATTGTTTCTTCGCAAGAATTAAAAACTCTTCAGAATAAATGTTGCGATCAAGAAAATCTTCTTTCTCTGTTGAAAGGTGAACTTGAGGAATTAAAGAAGTCTTCAGATCTTTGAAAGAAATTCTTTTGTTATTGAGAAGAATTCCCTTATTAATAAGAATATAGTCTTGAGTACTAAGAAGAATCAACTTGAAGAAGATTATTCGTCATTAAAAAGTCTTAATGCCAAACTTGCGAAGGATAAAAATTTTCTTCTTTCTAAAGATCAAAAGCTTCAATCTCGACTTAAAGGATTAGTTGGTGATGGTTTTGATAATGCGATGAATGGATGAAGAACTGTTGTCTATCTTTAGCTCAATCTCTTACTTCGCAAAGAGAAGGTAGTCATTAAAATTTGGCTTGCCTCGGTATATCTTTAAATTTCGTTATACTTGCAAATTTTATCCTTTGAATTTTGTTCTATTCGCAGAATCTGAGAAAAACCTTCGTAATGTGAAAGCTGGATTAGAAGCCTCCTGTTCCGAGCTTCGTAAGAAAAATGCTTTGCTTTCTACCCGCTTAATCAACTCTCGTGACCGTGCTACTCGGAGATTCAACTATCTTGCTTATTCCAAAGATATCGAAGATACCAACCATCAAAAAGCTATACTTCGTGAAAGTCATCTGAAAGCTCAAGTCTTTACGAACAACATTCTCTTATCAAGAGCCTTGCCTCCTCTGAAAATATCTGACGATGAAGTTGCTCGTGAGCCTGATAGTGATTTTGATTATGAAAGTGATGACGAAGATCTTGATGACGAGAAAGAATATATTCCTCAAGGAGATGTTCCTGTTGCATATTCTTCAAAGGATGATATCTCGCAAAAGTCGAAAGCTGCTAATGACCCTACTCATCTTAAAGATCCAAAGACAGAGTGTTGATGAAGCATGATAACATTCTTTTTCAATTTATCATTGACTCTCATGTCCTCCTTTCTTTTGAATTCCTTCCCTTAGTTACTGTTGGTTTTGTTTTTGTGAACAATTCTGTTTTTTAATAAGTACATCTGATATTTTGCGAAGATGATTTAACCTTTCTTTAATTAAATGTTTTCCTTATTTTTCCCCATTTGATCATATGAAGAGAAATAATATATAACTCATGAGATAAAGCTTAGTATCTCCTTTTCCCCCTATTATTTCTCTTTAAATGATTAAACATTGTTGGAAGTATTAGAATATCTGCCTCAATTTATCTTACGAAGTTTCAACTTGTTACGATTGTAAATAAGAAATCCTCCCTTTTAAGTATAAGAAATAAAATATATGAAATATCCTTAATAAGTATAGTACATATACAATACCTTTGAAGAAGTATTAGAAGTACTAAATCCGTCAAATGAAGAGATATAAGAAGTATTAGAAATACTCCATTAGAACAGTAGCAGAAGAAAATGAAGAAAAAGAAAGTTGCAGACGGAAGACGAAGTAGACAAATGAAGAAGATGAAGAAATAGAAGAAGAAAATTAGTTTTGAAATTTAGTGCTACCTTTTATAGGCAAAAAAGGGTGGCCCCATTGAGAAGAGACGTGTCAGTAAATGGAGGAATTCACAACACGTGTAAGAAAGGATAAATTAATGGAATCTTGTCAAGGAGAAAGTATAAAAGGGAAAAAAACTGCGAGGGTAATAAAGAATTTTGGTTCTCATGATCTTCTCTTTTTCACAGAAAAGACATGAGAAGAGGCAAGATGTAGGACCATAATATCGCTACAACGCTATTCATGCGATATTAACAACGCTTCTGCGAGCGTCACTTCCAATTCTTTAATAATGTCTCACGAGCGTCACAGAATACTCAAAAGAAACTGACAATGAAAGAAGTAAAAGAAGAATACGTTGATCCTGCGATGGTCATCGTTCTTGCGATGGGGAATATGTATAAATTGCGATGAGATCGCAGAATTGATTCGAAATAGGAGGAAAACTTAGCTGTCATCCATTATGTAAATCCCTATATAAAGGGCTCGATAGATCCAGAAAAGGATGATGTATTTTTGAGAGTTGAAAGAGTCTTAAGGAGAGAGAAACTTCAAGAGAATGTTTGTAATCTTGATTTCTTCCAATTCTGTAAACATTTCTGAGATTTGAATAGTAAAGTGTCGTTTAAATCTTTGAAGTTTAATTGATTTCCAATAGATTTCTATAGAATCTTAACAAGGGTGTAGTGTGGGAATTCCTGCAACTACAGGGTAGTTACATAGTGGATGACAGCTAAGTTTTCCTTTTATTTCGGGTTGATTCTGCGATTGTACCGCGATAGTTACAATGTTAAATCTCGCAAGTTTTGTAACCATCGCAGAACAAACATGCTTTTCTCAAGTTTTCTTCAGTCGTCAGGTATTACGTCACTCTTTTGAAGGATTTTGTAATACTCGTGAAGTGTTGTATAAAATCTTGCAGTGATGCTCGCTGAGAAGTGTTGTTAATCTCGCAGAAAATAGATGTAGCGATATTCTGGTCCTACATCTTGCCTCTTCTCATGTATTTTCTGCGAAGAAGATAAGATCATGAGAATTTTAAAATGCTGTAACTATTTATCTTTTCAGATTTCTCTGTTCTGACACATTTCTGTACCCTTCGCCAGCTGTTTTCACATATTCTCTCTTCTAATGAACTTATGACACGTCCTCTCTAACCGCTGCGATCTGACTGTTCATGTCTTTTCTTAGCATTTATTGCGTTCATCTTCTCGAGAAACCTATCCTTCTATAAATACTCCTTTCATTCTTTTCTTTTCCTATTTTTTACTTTCTTCTTCTTTCCCTTGTAACTTCTCCTCGCAAGTTCTTGTTCTTAAGTAAATTGCACGTCTGTCATCATTTGTGATTTCTTTCTTATTTTTCAACCTTTTCTTTCGTTCCCATACTCAAAAATGGTTGTTGCTGGTGATAAAAACTTGACTGCTTTTAATGAGATGCAAGAAAATCTCAAAAGTAAAGGTTTTACCTCGTCTACAATTCCAGGTCAAAGCCCTAAATCTGAACTTTCTATCAAACTAGTTTCTGATCATCAATGCTCTCGCCAGAAAATCATAGTATCGCTAGGTCAACTTGATGTTGGTCTTCCCTTCCTCTCTATGACCCGAACTCTCATTATTCATGTCAAATAATATCTCGACGAGAGGTTCTCATGAGCGATATATCAATTAGGTGGAGATTGTATCGATTCGCTTGAATATGCTTCTCGCGGTCTTTGATAAAGGATCTCGCTATCGAAGCTCTAAAGAATCCTCAATTTAAGGATGTTCCCATTGTCTCTGCAGATTATACTGTGGAGAATTTCTTCAAAAATTACAAGATAGTTCCTATGAAGAGGAATAGTACTTGCTAGGGTGTCCGCTTGAAGAAAGAAAATATCGCTGATGATAAGGCTCTTATGTTAGAGATTGATTGGCATACACCTACCAATCAAGGCCCTCTCCACTCCAGCGATGATAAGTGGTTTATCATTCCATTATGTCTTGAAGGTCCTTATATATCTGGTTCTCTCCCATTACTGCGAATCTCTCGAGTATGAGCCATGGGTCTTCAACTGGCCTGAAAGATCTAAAGAAGTATATCCTCTCAACTTTTTTCATTATTATTATTCACTATCTTCTTTATGTTTTTATATTCTAGCTAATTATTTTGATCTTTCTCAGATTGATAGAATGAAGCTCAGCTATAAAACTTTTAGGAAACCCAGCACTTTCTTAGCTCTTAAATCTTTCACGGATGAAGTAAGAAATATCTCCTCCTAAATTTTAACAATATATTGTTGCCCCTATTTCTTATCTTCATCTGTGCTCGCAGGAAATCGAAGAACTAGAACCAATAAAACCCGTGAAAACTAAGGAGAAATCTTTAAAGGTTAAATCTACTGTTCCTCCCAAAGGGAAGTCTTCTTCCCCTCGCGGTGAAGAATCTGGAGATTAGGATAAATCTATTGTTCCTCCTAAAGGAAAGTCTTCGCCCCTCACGGTGAAGAATCTGGCGATCCTCCTTTGAAGAAAAGGAAAACCCGACCTTCTTCTTCTTCAACTCCTCAACCCATTCCAAAGAATCCAAGTGTTGATTTTGACAAGGATAATAATGAAGAGGATTTTAATGATAACAACTTCCCTTCTATAAAGAATTCTTCTGATTCTGATTCTTCGATGGCTCATTTATCCAAAAAAAATTGGCAAGAATATGTTTGGTATCCAAAATGAGTATGGAGATGGAGATATTAATGAAATATCCCAGTCCCTCGCCAATGTCTGCGATGCTCCCATACTAGTTGACAGCGATACCCTTCGCGGGGTTTCAAGATTGCTAACTCCAAGTCTTTTAAATTCACTTGGCATCCTGGTATGTTTTCACTTGTTCATACTTTTTGTGTATCTATTGATATTTTTGTCAGACATTGATTTATATAGTTCTATCGCAGGTTGGAAGAGCCTATTTTGTTGTTGCTTCTGATTTAGACAATAGGCATATTACTTATGAAAAGAAAGCTGCTAATCTTCGTCAAGATAAAGAAAAACTAGAAGCTGAAGTTATTGAACTTCGCAGAAAAAATAAGCAGCTGGAGACTGAAGCTTCAGTTGACAAGCAAAAAATCTCTGATCTTGATAAAGCCAATCAACAACTCTATGGTATGATTTATTTCTTTTCTCTTTTAATTCTTCTCACCCTATTGCAGCTTATTCAAGCAACCATTTTTGCAGATATTTATGGTCTTACTGATGAGGCTACACTCTTCCAATCTTTTCCTAACCTTGTAGATGATAATACCATTCTTGCTTGCCTTAATAATTCTTTAAGTAATTTCTCAGATGATAAGATTAAATACCTCTCCATAGATGAACTTAAATCCAAATTTAATCTCTTAAAAATTGAACACAGATTCAATTTAGGTTTGACCAACAAGTATAAGCGCTTTTATCTTGATTCGAAGAAAGAAGTAGATAGATTAAGAAAAACGAATATTGATCTTATTGATGAGAAAGATCTTGCCGTTAAAAATGGCTCCAAGACCCTAGAAAACTTCCATAAAACTCTTTTTAATGTTCAAATGGAAAGAGATAAGCTTATCCGCGAGAATGAAGATCTTCTTGCGAGGGAAACTCAAGTTCGATCTCGTCTCCTTATTAATAGCGATGATGAGTTTGCTTGGGCTGCGAAGATTCTTGATAATGCCAGAACTAATTTAGGTGTAGATGTTAGTCTTCATGATGATCAAGCGGCTTTAATTAAAGACATGATTTCTGAAAGAGAAGGTTATCACTCTTATGATTTCCCTGAATTATTTCCTAATTGAATCATCCTTACATGTATTAACTTTGTTATCATTTGCTCGCGTCATCCGAAAAGAACTATCGTAAAAGATTTGATGAGTTAGAAGAAGAGAAAAACCAACTCGCTGGAAATCTATCTTCTCGCAATAAAAAGTATTCTAGATTGAAGGAAAAATTGAAAATCTCATCTTCAAATTTTAGCAATTCCCTTCTCCGTGTTCGTAATGACGCTGTTAAACTAGTCTGTAATGATCATGGTATCCCTCATTCTACATACCCCGATCTTGCAAAGTAAATTCCAACTGATTCCACAAATTTAGTTATCTCTGATAGCGAAGCTAAGGATTCTAGCGAATATGATGAAGAATTATCTGGCGAGGAAGAGAAATCTGACGTAGATAGAGATGATAATGATAATGATGAAGAAGATAAATCTGGTAATGAAGATAAATTTGAAAAATAAAAGAGCTCTGATGAAGGTGTTGATGGATCTACTTAGTCTTGTTTCTTCTCTTTTTCTTCTTTGTAAATTTTGTACATTTAGTTTTTGCTTCTCGTAACATCGCTGCGAGCTTCTCCGACTCGATGTGTAAACTTCTTTTGCTTTTATCTGTATGAATTAGAAAACAATTCTTTTTCTGCAACATAATCAATCAATCAGAATTATTATCCTTTAATTATTTGTATAAATGTATCATCTAAGCAATTTTATTATATGATGGATGAATAATAATTTCATCATTCTATGCATTCCCATACTTGCCTCTATTATTCATCTGCAATATGAAAAAATTGAGTAGAGATTAGATATTAGTTGTGAATCCAATTAAATTTGCCTCAATATCGGCGATGTTATCGCTAGCAATAATTGAATAACTTTATGATTTTTGCGTAGAATCGCAAATCTCATAAATTCTGCGATCATTATCACAATAATCTTATGGTCTTATTATGACTTCCTAATTAAAGGTCTTAATTTTCCACATCTTTTCTTTCTGCGAAAAAATTGCAGGATGTCTTTACATTTGCACGTATTGACCCATTGATCTTGTCTTATCATTTTTTTCAACATCTCTGCGACAATATGATAAGTATAAACTCTCTTGCAAGAATTAATCCTTATGACATTGCCGTATTGCGATGAAATTGTAGGACATCTTTACACTTGTTAAATGTAAAAACCCATTGATCTCATCTTAACTTTTTCTCTTTTGGCTATTTTCCTTTGTATAACTTTCGTCACGCGACAATATGATAGGCCTAAATGTTCTTGCGATCATAAAGCCCCATGACATTGCCGTCTTTAGACACTTATCAGCTCCCTAATGGAGGGTGCCGCCCTTATCTTCCCCCTAGTTTCCCCTTCAAGGAGGGAACATCGGCCATACAATACTAGATCCTCCCATCCAGATTTGCCAACAACCATCTGTTTTCGCAGCCTCTTGTCCTTTATGCCTATATGGCTTATAGTTACAAGACTGCACCCTAAGTGGGGTTTTCTTCAGGCCAAGTGCATCATAGACAAGACTTACCAAGAATGTCCAGGGTAGTTTCGTACGCCCATGGCACCTGTAGTTGCAGAATAATCTACAACTACACCCTCAATAGAATTAGTAAAAACTCAAGAAGTTCTTGATGGTGAATGATAATTTTCTTATTAATTCTCTTAGTTGATTACATAGAATTATCAAAATGGAACTAGAATAGTTACAACTTTTTCTATTCTCTTTCCTAAGATAATTTCTTACTCTCATTAAAAAAACCTCCCAAATTTTACATTTGAACTCCTATTTATAGTAAAACTTATGCAGCTGTATATGAATTGCGAAGTATCGCAATTCATCCTCGCAAAACCTCATATTTCTCCGCGTTACTTCTATCATCGTATCATTTTATAACTCTTTTCTCCTTTATTTATTACGATACTCGTGAACTATTATCTTGCGATATTCGGTACCTACATCTTGCCTCTTCTCATGTCAATTCTACGAAGAAGAAATGATCGTGAGAACATAACCGTTACTTAGTCTTTTAGAATTTGGACACGTCTTTTGTAACCGTCCTTTTCTAGTTATTCCCTTATATAACTCTTTTATATTCTCTTCCTTTTCTTCTTCTTACTTCTGAAATTTTATCTTCTGCTCATACTCTCTATTACTGTTTTCTCTGCAATTTTTTCTTCTATTATATCTTCATGAGTTCTCCAAGGTAATTTCCTTCTATCTCCGTGCATTTCATTTGTTCTCCTCTTTAATTTCTGTATAATTTGTTATTTGATTTTGGTTTATTTCAGCAAAATAACTCCTCAGATGAAACCTCAACTAAAAAATTCAAGCCCTAATCCACGAAGAAGAAAATCTGAGAATCAAAATGTAGTTAAAATACTTTGCCTTCTTTCCTGAACAATATATTGTTGCCTCAGTTTTTAATCTACATTTTGATTCGCAGGTAGGCGAAAAACCAAACCCTGGTAAGAGATCTCGAGTAACTAAACCCACACCATTAATTCTGATTGATGATTTCCTTCCTGAAGTTGATAAGGAATTTTCCTCTCCTCCTCGTGAAAATGCTTCTTCACACACTCCTGCCTCAAATCCATTACCTACCTTTCAATCTCCCATCAGTGTCAATTTATCAACACTTCTTCAAGATCAACCCTCGCAAGATATTTATTCAACTTCTTCTCTTGAAAAACAACCCTCGCAAAATATTTCTTCAACTTCTTCTCTTGAAAAACCTATCTTGTCCCCAAATCCTTTGAGTGCTATTTCTCCAAACAATTTGCAGCTTGCTCTTATTCCTTCAAATTCTTCTCCTCTTCCTCAGGAAATTCGAGATGGAATTTATTCAACTTTTCGAATGTTATCTGAGGTTTTGACCAATACTGCGAAGTCTACTAATGTTCGTTCGCAATATGAATTTTGCGAAGTGCTAAATAATTTCGTCAATCCAGACATTTCTTCTTCACGTCAATCCTTGGAAAAAGAAATTGAATTGCTTCGTCAATCTTTGAAATCTTCTCAAGCAGAATGCGAGGATCTCCATAAAGAAAATTATCATCTTCAAAATGATTCTCTCGACTGTGCGATTCTTCGCAAAAGAAATGATGAATTGAAAGGTATGATTACTATCTTCATATTTTCCCTTTTATTTACTTATATTCTTCATATGCTTGAAACATCCATTAAAACCCATTTCCCTTTATAGAATCCATCCAGAAATGTAGAAGATTGGTACTTCACCATGAATCGATGCAACAGAATATCGAACCAAGCATGAAAGCCTCTCAAACCAATTCTCCCATTTATCTAATCTTTACTCGTGTGCTCTTGACAACTCTGACGCTCTTTTTCAAGAGAATACTCAACTAATATATGATCGAAAATTTTTGAATGATGACATATCTCAACTTTTTTCTTCCTTAACTAAAGCTAATTTGAGAATAGAAACCTTATTAGAAGAGAACAAAACCTTATCGAAGAGAAATGTTCGTTTTGAATATAATGATTGTTTCTTCGCAAGAATTAAAAACTCTTGAGAATAAATGTTGCGATCAAGAAAATCTTCTTTTTCTGTTGAAAGGTGAACTTGAGGAATTAAAGAAGTCTTGAGATCTTTGAAAGAAATTCTTTTGTTATTGAGAAGAATTCCCTTATTAATAAGAATATAGTCTTGAGTACTAAGAAGAATCAACTTGAAGAAGATTATTCGTCATTAAAAAGTCTTAATGCCAAACTTGCGAAGGATAAAAATTTTCTTCTTTCTAAAGATCAAAAGCTTCAATCTCGACTTAAAGGATTAGTTGGTGATGGTTTTGATAATGCGATGAATCAGATGAAGAACTGTTGTCTATCTTTAGCTCAATCTCTTACTTCGCAAAGAGAAGGTAGTCATTAAAATTTGACTGCCTCTGGTATATCTTTAAATTTCGTTATACTTGCAAATTTTATCCTTTGAATTTTGTTCTATTCGCAGAATCTGAGAAAAACCTTCGTAATGTGAAAGCTGGATTAGAAGCCTCCTGTTCCGAGCTTCGTAAGAAAAATGCTTTGCTTTCTACCCGCTTAATCAACTCTCGTGACCGTGCTACTCGGAGATTCAACTATCTTGCTTATTCCAAAGATATCGAAGATACCAACCATCAAAAAGCTATACTTCGTGAAAGTCATCTGAAAGCTCAAGTCTTTACGAACAACATTCTCTTATCAAGAGCCTTGCCTCCTCTGAAAATATCTGACGATGAAGTTGCTCGTGAGCCTGATAGTGATTTTGATTATGAAAGTGATGATGAAGATCTTGATGACGAGAAAGAATATATTCCTCAAGGAGATGTTCCTGTTGCATATTCTTCAAAGGATGATATCTCGCAAAAGTCGAAAGCTGCTAATGACCCTACTCATCTTAAAGATCCAGCACAGAGTGTTGATGAAGCATGATAACATTCTTTTTTCAATTTATCATTGACTCTCATGTCCTCCTTTCTTTTGAATTCCTTCCCTTAGTTACTGTTGGTTTTGTTTTTGTGAACAATTCTGTTTTTTAATAAGTACATCTGATATTTTGCGAAGATGATTTAACCTTTCTTTAATTAAATGTTTTCCTTATTTTTCCCCATTTGATCATATGAAGAGAAATAATATATAACTCACAGATAAAGCTTAGTATCTCCTTTTCCCCCTATTATTTCTCTTTAAATGATTAAACATTGTTGGAAGTATTAGAATATCTGCCTCAATTTATCTTACGAAGTTTCAACTTGTTACGATTGTAAATAAGAAATCCTCCCTTTTAAGTATAAGAAATAAAATATATGAAATATCCTTAATAAGTATAGTACATATACAATACCTTTGAAGAAGTATTAGAAGTACTAAATCCGTCAAATGAAGAGATATAAGAAGTATTAGAAATACTCGATCTACCAAATGAAGATATATAAGAAGTATTAGAATTACTCAATTCACCAAATGAAGAGATATAAGAAGTATTCAATCTGTGAATAATTATGTAACATATGACGAAGTATAATGATTACTTAACCTTCACCAAATGAAATATCCGTTGAAGAAGTATAATAAATATGAGATATTCTTGAAGAATTATAAGAAGTATTCGACTTTTGGAGAAATATTCAATATATGGAGAAGTATAAGAAGTATGTAATTCTCGTAAAATTTTACGAATATGAACTTATCTGTATTTGATTGCTATCAAAATCGCATCTTTTGTTAAGTCTTCGTTAAAATTCTTCAATGATGTTGTCTTCTTTGATAGGACTTCTTGTAAAAACTCTTCAATGATATTGACATAGATGTCTTCTCTTCAAAACTTCATAATGTATATTCTTGTAAAATTTCTTCAATGATATTGATGTAATGAATTTCATTAATTTTTGTGGTCTTATCATGCCTTCCTAAGTAAAGGTCTTATTTTGCCACCTCTTTTGTAGTAAATTTTTGTATTTGCGATAATATGACAAGCCTGAATATTCTTGCGAAAATACAGCCTCGTGAAATTATCGTCTTGCGATGAAATCGCAGGACATTTTTACACTTTCATGTAATAACCCATTGATTTCATCTTAACTTCTTTGTTTCATTCTACGAGTTCTTTTTGTATGTTTTCCTTCTCTTTTTTTTTTTTTTTTTTTTTTTTTTAGAATGCTCGCAGAACTTCATTTGTTGCACAAATATGACAAGCCTTTATGTTTTCGCAAACAAGAAGCCTCGTGACATTTGCGTCTTATAGCACGTATCATCTCCCTAATGGAGGGTGCTGCCATTTATCTTCCCCCTGGTTGCCCCTTCAAGGAAGCGTACATCGACCATACAAGGTTAGCTCTTCCCATCCGGTTCTGCCAACAACCAGCTTTTGATCGCAACCTCTTATCCTTTTTGCCTATAGGGCTTATAGTTACGAGGTTTCACCCTATGGGGTATCTTTGGGCCAAGTGCATCATTTTCCAAGACTTGTAAAAAATGGCAGATGTGGTTCAACCTCACCCGGCACTCTTGACTCAACCGTGTACCTCGGTGCCTTGATCGTTTTCTGCACTTCTTGGGAAAGACAGTATGCCTTAGTTGCCCAACCTAAATCCTCTTACACCGCATTTTATATTGCGTAATGTCGCTAGATTAGGTGAGAATCCAAGGTGTATAACCCGGATAGGTACCCCATTATTGGGTTGTACCCCTAAATTTTACCATGTACTAAGGGTCCTTGGTGGTGTTCCGGTTACCCTTATCCACGTTTATAGGTACCCCCTTAAATGACGTACTTTAGGACTTTGCCTCTTACGAAATATAGCTTCGCGAACTAGGGTGTACGCCACAAAGGTTTGCCTGTATAAAATTTTCTGCGGCTCTCTTTCTTTTTTGGAGGCTGATCACAGATTGCGGTATTTTATTCGCAAATTAATGAAAGTTTAATCGCAATATAAATTTTGAAACTCGTAACTTTTCCCAATTTCCTGCGAGCAAACAATATTCGTAAAAAATTTCATGAGTTTTATGGATAATACCTTTTCAAATATAGTCTGTTCCAAGGTCTACCAAGCCTCAAACCCATGTCTCTCCTTTCTGGATCCATCAGCCGATAAGCTCTGCTTCCTACAACTTCTTTAATAACATATGGTCCATCCCATTTTGGTGCTAATTTTCCTCCATTTTATTTTTGATATGGAGGTATTTCTCGCATGACCAAATCACCTGGTTTATATTCACGTTCAATGACTCTCTTGTTGTATTCTCGAGCTAATCGTTCCTGATAAATCTTCATATGGTGCAACACCTTTTCTCTTTTTTCTTCCAAATCATCCAATTCACTTAATATTACTCCCGCACTTAAATTTCTTTCCCAAGCTTCTTTCTTTGTTGTCGGAATTACAACCTCTGTGGGTAATACTGCTTCTACTCCATATGTTAGAAAATAAGGAGACATTCCAGTTGCTTCTCTTCTAGTTGTATTGTATCCCCAATGTAGGAGCGGAATATCACAACAAATGATAACTTACGAAATTGTGGAGAGAAAAGACATCTTTCGAGCAAAGAACATTTTGCGAGCAAAGGAAATCACGAGGAAAGCAAAATAAGTTCGCGAAGTGAAGTTACGAAGCTTCGCAAGATAATTCTCAAATCCGAAATGGCGGGACAACACAACTGTCATATTTTGTAAGATCATATAAATAGTCATTTAGGCATAAGAAGTAGGAGAGATCTTTTAGTAAGAGAGGATAATTTTAGGAGGAGAGATTTATTTTCTTTATCATCTTCTTCCCCAAAAATTCTAGAGCTCCAAATATTCATTAATGGAGTCTCAATTGTAAAATCATGTAATCACATACAATCACTAGTGAAGCACCGTGGATGTAGATCACATTGATCGAACCACGTAAAAATCTTTGTGTCTCTTTATAATTTTAGTACCTTAATTCTTAGTTTCATATCAAATTAATTAGGTTTAGGAATCATTTTAATGGATTCTTATGAGGGTGTAGTTGTGAGATAATCCGCAACTACATAATTGGCGCTAGAAACAGGGACCTGATCTTGTTGGTTCAAGAAAGTTTAGGAAAAAACAGTAATGAAGTTTGGGAAAAATTCTACTGGATCTATAAATTTTGTGAGAAAGTTTCAATGGAAAAATTATGTCGAACATAGACAGCAGTTCAAAAAAGAAAAAACACAAGATGAAGATACACAAGCTACGTCAAAAAGGACGAATCTCAATATCAGAAGGATTCGCATTAGCTATGAGTTGCAAAAGGACAAAATCTCTTTTCCTTTACTTAATTTTATGTTATTTGTTGCCTTTGATCTAGGAAAGTTAACTTAAACTTGTGTATATTTTACTCGTTTGATTTGTTAGATTGCAGGAGAACGAAGACACATAACAACCTTAAAGCTTCCTTTGCAAATATCTTTGCGAAGGAGAAATATATCATCAAAGGGAGATAGCTCATTTTGGCAAGACAGGGAGAAATATATGATCAAAGGGAGAAATATATCATCAAGGCTTCCTCTTATGAGCAAGAAATGTACGAAATTACCTCATTATGCACCATCAGGAGGAATGATTGACAAGACATAAAGCTTGCGAAAGAAAATCATCTTGACGACATTCCTTCTTGCTACGGCCAACATGATCAACAGTTTATGTACACCCGTCAACATGCATTACACATGGGATCTATATTATATATGGCGTCTAAGCGCGAGAAAACTTGTCAGAATATTGATCACATGCTACGATTTGTCAATTAATCAGAGCTTACGAGGATAGAGTGATGCTTATTGACCTACCGTCGGTGAGGGGAGCAGCAAAGCTTCAGTAAGAAGTATTCGTCAATCTTCTATAAGGGAGAATTATTTGATAGCTGTGTACAATATCTAAGCTGTTTGCAATTTAAAGTTTTGGTAAGTTTTGGTAAGTTCGTACTTCTGGTGATTGAGAAATGGACATCCCTCTCAATAACCATCTTGCCTACTCCTTCTGGTCAGTTTCCTATTCTAATAACAACATCATCATCACAAACCGAAACCCGACTATAACCAAACTGTTATCATCACCGTCAGCTTCCAAGCTCTTTCCAACTCGAGTTCTATCCATTCTCCATCTCCATTGACAGTAACTAACTCCTTCATCACTGATCATTGACCATCAAGAATCATCATTCGCCTTCTCTACCATTCACATCATTCCTTCCAGCAGAGAACCATAGCTGCACGCGACATACTCATCACAATATATGTTCAGAATTCATCAAGCTTCGAACAACGGTTTAAGTTCTATCCCCACTTACTACTAAGAACAATTTACTTGAAGAGGAAGGGTCATCAGTTCGCAAGAATCAGAAGTTGCGAAGATAATAGTTCATTCGAAGCTAAACCAACCTACGAAAATGAAGGAAATACAAAAATGAAGTTAAATATGCTCAGCAACTAGACATACTACCTAATACCAATGGCTATACATGAACAACATAACTAAAGGGGAAGTGTTCTTATCATCTCTTTCTGATCACTAAAAATATGACTTAAGCAAATTTGAAAATTTATATTACCGTTTATAACTTCGTGGTTTCATTGAAGTAGATTAAAATCACTAGCCATATTTCATTTAATCATTTACAACTTGATAATATTGAGTCTTCTTAATTGTTTAAATACTTGAGATGCAGATACATTAGCTTGGCCCAGAAACTCTATTGAGTATCGAGTACTATAAGAATTGCGAAGCTTCGCAAAACCTCACCCAAATCATTTCTTCGTGGAATAGAATAGTAGAAGAAGGAAAGATGTGATGATTTCATTCACTTCGCAAATAACAGATCAGCGGAATGAGGACTGCTTTGTAAATTTAATATAGTCATTAACGTACTCAAATAACAAAGAAACCTTCATCAAATAACTAGTGTGAGGAAGAGAAGCAGTTGTACAATTGCGAATAAAGTTTGAGAAGCAGGCCAAGATTGTTAATAACGACAAAAAATATTTGACAACACCAGCTCATAAAATCAATAACAGGGAGTGAAGAAAATAAGGGAGAATTTCAGAGATGAAGCTGCAAGGGAAAAATGAAACAAAGAAGACTAGTCTCATGAAGTATACTTAAGAAACATCGTACATACGTTTCTGCGAAGTTACTAGTTTCTACGAAGAAGAAAAACCAGGAAAGAAAGAAGTTACCATTCCTGCAAGGAGGGGAGGAAGCGATAATAAGAATCTGACACACAGTGAGTGGATACACACTGTTCAAGTTGAGCCTGACGTGATCTCAATGTCTTTTGTTCCAATTACTTCTCTTCTGAATGAAGTACCTGGGAGTGGATTCTTGAGCCATGAGATCAACCTTTATCTGCGATATAAACAGCCTATTGAAGAACTCCATCAGTTTTTGGAATTTCAACTGCCACGACAATGGGCATCAGTGTTCAGTGAGCTTCCTCTTGGGCCACAACAGAAGCAGCAAAGCACCTCATCTTTACAATTCAGCTTCATTATCAGCTCGCAAAACTCGAAGTTAAACCAACCTGTAAAGATGAAGGAAGGGCGAAGTAGAATACGCTCTTTGGTCTTAAATTTCTATGGGAGAAGCTCTCACTTATACAGACGAAAGCAACCTTACTTATGAACGAAGGAGGGGACCTAATACTGTTTACGAACAATGCATGCATTTTTATTTACGAACATATATACTTCGCAAATACTGTTTGACTCAACAACGCATAAATATCAACAATTACAAGAGGATAAGTTAAGAGAATTTTATCTTTTTACACAAACAGAAGCTAGTGCAGATGGTTTGAGGTGAAGAGAACAAGCAATGTGATGCAAGTTCGAGTCTCCCCATTCGCAAAAAAAAAAATTGCACTTCGCAAATGTTTTCCATGCGAATATTCGCAACACCAACACTTCTACTCTTTGCACTTCGCAAATATTTACCTTGCGAACCTTCGCAGCATAAATTTATATCGTAAATATTTCCTTCGCAGATGTTAACTTCGTACAAATATTTACTTCGCAGATATTCGTCTACTTCGTGTAAATCATTACTTCGCAGACATTCGTTTACTTCATTCAAAGATTTATTTCGCAAGATTTTTGGATATTTCGCAAGAAGAGAGTGGGAGATTATTTCACAAGAAATGGCAAATCGTATACTTCGCAAGAGACAACAACAAGCCAAAAAAGGTAAGTACCATTTCCTTGAATATTTTATTTACAGAGGACAAAAGACTTTTGATTTTATTTACCAAAAACGATATACTCGTAATATTTCAAAATTTTCTAAGATTTCAAAACATTTCAAAGATTTTTTAGATTGGTGAAAAATGATACAATTGCAAGATTAAAAAATGAATTTATCACAAAAATTTAAAGATCTCAAAAATTTTCAAAGATTTCAAAATTACAAAAACAGAGAAAATTAAATTCCTGTATTTCTATAGAAAATTTTTGATTGAAAGACGTGATATGAATACTCACAACTATATTTCCTCTTATACTAAACATTCTATGAAAACATTCAACATTTTATGTACATGAAAAATTTATGATGAATTTTTACGAATAAAAGAATTTGGATTCAACTTATAAAAGGCGAAAAAATACCGCCAAAAATTTATTGCGATTAACTTTCATTGAAGAAAGAAGCAAAAATTTATTTGCAAACAAAAGACCGCAATCTGTGATCAGCCTCCAAAAAAGAAAGAGAGCCGCAGAAAATTTTATACAGGCAAACCTTTGTGGCGTACACCCTAGTTCGCGAAGCTATATTTCGTAAGAGGCAAAGTCCTAAAGTACGTCATTTAAGGGGGTACCTATAAACGTGGCTAAGGGTAACCAGAACACCACCAAGGACCCTTAGTGCATGGTAAAAATTTAGGGGTACAACCCAATAATGGTGTACCTATCCGGGTTAGACACCTTGGATTCTCACCTAATCTAGCGACATTACGCAATATAAAATGCGGTGTAAGAGGATTTAGGTTGGGCGACTAAGGAATAATGTCTTTCCCAAGAAGTGCAGAAAACGATCAAGGCGCCGAGGTACACGGTTGAGTCAAGAGTGCCGGGTGAGGTTGAACCACATATGCCATTTTTGACAAGTCTTGGCAAATGATGCACTTGGCCCAAAGATACCCCATAGGGTGCAAACTCGTAACTATAAGCCCTATAGGAAAAAAGGATAAGAGGTTGCGATCAAAAGCTGGTTATTGGCAGAACCGGATGGGAAGAGCTAACCTTGTATGGTCGATGTACGCTTCCTTGAAGGGCCAACCAGGGGGAAGATAAAGGGCAGCACCCTCCATTAGGGAGCTGATACGTGCTATAAGACGCAAATTTCATGAGGCTTCTTGTTTGCGAAAACATAAAGGCTTGTCATATTTGTGCAACAAATGAAGTTCTGCGAGCATTCTAAAAAAAAAAAAAAAAAAAAAAAAAGAGAGAAGGAAAACATACAAAAAGAACTCGCAGAATAAAGAAGTTAAGATGAGATCAATGGGTTATTACATGAAAGTGTAAAAACGTCATGCGATTTCATCGCAAGACGATAATGTCACGAGGTTGTATGTTCGCAAGTATGTTCAGACTTGTCATATTATCGCAAATACAAAAATTTACTACAAAAGAGGTGGCAAAATAAGACCTTTACTTAGGAAGGCATGATAAGACCACAACAATTAATGAAATTCATTACATCAAAATCATTGAAGAAATTATACAAGAATATACATTATGAAGATCTGAAAAGAAGACAGCTTCGTCAAGATCATTGAAGAATTTTTACAAGAAGATATATCATGAAGTTCTGACAAAGAAGACAATCCCATCAAGATCATTGAAGAATTTTTACAAGAAGATATATCATGAAGTCCTAACAAAGAAGACAATCCCATCAAGATCATTGAAGAATTCTTACACGAATATATATCACGAAGTCATACCAGAAGAGGCGATTTCATTCGCGAAAATACACAAGTAAACTTGCGAAGATGATTATATAAATAGAGGCAATTCAAAGATATATCAATTTTACCGTAGCAAAATGAGATAAGTAACACAAACATTAGCTATGCATTATAATAGATAAGTATTCACATCATACAAGTATCATACTTGCATCATACAAGCATCATATTTGCATCATACAAGCATCATTCAAGCATCATATTTGCATCATAAAAGCATTGCATAAGCATTTCATGGCATAAGCATCGCATACACATTTCATAACATAATCATTACATAAATATTATATTCGCACAAGTATGTTATAAAATTTTACAGGAAAATACCGTGAAAGTTCGCAGAAAAATTCATAATTCGCAGGACTATTCATAATTCGCAACAGTATGTTCGCAACAGTATATTCGCAACAGAATATTCGCAGCACTATTCACAGCACTATTCGCAGCACTGTTCAGAAATTCGCAGAATAACTTAGAAATTCGCAGAAATATTCAGAAGATAACATGGTTACCACTTGAGGCAGAGGCAACATAACAATAGAGACGCAATTTAATTATTCAACATTTTCTCAAGAATTCTCCTTCATAGATAAAGAACAGAGGCAACTATGGATATCCAAGAAAATATTTTGTGTTCTTTATCTTCTCAGCAGGAACTCTTACCAAAAATGGAATAATAATTTCACATGAACAGAGGCAATATTTATCACTATCATCAAGGATACTTCATACTTCTTATATATTTCGAGGATTGAGTACTTCGTATACTTCTTCAAGGATATTTTATATTTCTTATACTTCATACTTCTTCAAGATACTTCGCACACTTCATACTTCGCAAGATGATACTTCTAATTACTTTTTAAAGCTTCAGAACTTCGCAAAAGAATAGAGGCAAGTATATACTTTTTGATTTTGATATTCTTTCGCTCGTTCCTTCATTAACAAAGATCAAAGACTACTACAACAACGGATTTTTTCTTAAAGATCGCTCTTCAAGCAATATTCAAGAAAAAAGAGACAAGATGTAGGAGCGGAATATCACAACAAATGATAACTTACGAAATTGTGGAGAGAAAAGACATATTGCGAGCAAAGAACATTTTGCGAGCAAAGGAAATCACGAGGAAAGCAAAAGAAGTTCGCGAAGTGAAGTTACGAAGCTTCGCAAGATAATTCTCAAATCCGAAATGGCGGGACAACACAACTGTCATATTTTGTAAGATCATATAAATAGTCATTTAGGCATAAGAAGTAGGAGAGATCTTTTAGTAAGAGAGGATAATTTTAGGAGGAGAGAGAAAAATGTTAGGAGAGATTTATTTTCTTTATCATCTTCTTCCCAAAAAATTCTAGATCTCCAAATATTCATTAATGGAGTCTCAATTGTAAAATCATGTAATCACATACAATCACTAGTAAAGCACCGTGGATGTAGATCACATTGATCGAACCACGTAAAAATCTTTGTGTCTCTTTATAATTTTAGTACCTTAATTCTTAGTTTCATATCAAATTAATTAGGTTTAGGAATCATTTTAATGGATTCTTATGAGGGTGTAGTTGTGAGATAATCCGCAACTACACCCAAACTGCGCTAGGTACTTGCTCGCACCATCCTTTGAGATGTCCTTCTAATTTCTTTTTGATTGTATCTGCGATTGTTTTATTTGTTGCTTCTGCCTGTCCATTAGCTTGTGGATATAACAGGGTCGACTTCCCATATTTTATCCTAAAAGCACTGAGTAACATCTCTATGTTTTTCCCCTCAAATTGTTTTCCATTATCAGATACTAGTTGTGCTGGAACCCCGTACCTGCAAATGAGGTTCTCAAATATGAATGTAAAAACATCTTTATCATGAATATGATGTACTGCTTTTACTTCTGCGAGCTTCGTGAAATAATCTGTTGCAACTATCAAGTATCGCCTTTGTCCAGATCCAGGTATAAATGGTCCAACAATATCCAACCCCCATTTACCAAAAGGCCATCAGCTTGTTGAAGAAGTTAAAGTGGCCCCTGGTGCATGAATTCTTTTACCATGTCGTTGACATTCCTTGCATCTTCGTACGAACAATTTTGCGTCTGTATGCATATAAGGCCAGTAATATCCTTGTATCTTTGCTTTATATGCTAGAGATATTCCCCCACTATGATTGCCAGCTTCTCCTCCATGTAACATCTTCAATATTTTTTCTCCTTCTTCGCGAGTTAAGCACCTGAGAGGTGGTCCATTGAAAGATTTTATATATAAAATTCCTTCTCGCAACTCATAGTTTGTTGCACGATTCTTTAATTTATGTGCTTCTAGTCTGTTCCTGTATTTTTCTCCTGTTGCGAGATATGCATGAATTTCTTTTCTCCAATCTGCGATGTTGTTTGATAACTCTCTTTCTACTTTCATCGCAACAGCTTCCTCAGTTTCTTTTTTTTTGTCCACTGATGGGTGTTGAATTGTCTGTATTTGGATATTTCTTGTATTTGGATTTGTCATCATGCTTGGAATAAATGCAAAAGCATCTGCGAGACGGTTATATTTTCTAGATATATGTCTCCATTTTAATTTTGGTATCTTCGCAGATAATTCCTTAACGAGTTTCTTGTATTTCTTCAAAGAAGATTCATTTGTGGTATATTCCCCTTTAATTTGACAAATCACTAACTGCGAATCACTTGTTATCCTTATGCTTTCAAGCTTCTTTTCTATTGCGATCTTTAATGCATGCACTACAGATTCGTACTCTGTTTCATTGTTCGTGGATGCAAATTCTAGTCTGAATGAGAATGCTATTCTTTCTCCTTCTGTTGAAATCAACAAGACTCCAATTCCATTTCCCTCACTATTGGATGATCCGTCCACTAGAATTTCCCATCTATCTGGTTCTGTTAACAAGTCTTTTGGATTTCCAAATTCTTCTTCAACATCCATCATTTCCTCTACTGCTTCATCTTCTTCCAAAGGAAATTCTGCAAAAAAAAATCTGCGACGACTTGTGATTTTTGCGATGACAATACTAAGTATTTTATCTTGTAATGGTTTACTTGTACATTCCACCTTTCTATTCTTCTTGACCTTTTTGTGTTCTTCATGATTGATTCAATTGTGAATTTGGTTACCACTTTTATCACATGTGCTTGAAAGTATATTCGTAACTTGAATGATGCATAAACCAGGGCTAAGATTAACTTCTCCATTTTAGAATAATTCTTCTCTGATGCATTAAAGGTTTTACTAATGTAGTAAATGGGCCTTTCTACTCTGCGTCGCTTTCGTTAACATGAAGCGCACTTAGAGTATATGGAGTTGTTGCGAGGTATACCAATAATTCTTCGTCTCTCTCTGGTTTCTGTAGTATATATGTATTTGCGAGGTATTCTTTGATTCCTTGAAAAGCTTTTTCACATTCATCAGTCCACTTGAATTTTGCTCCCTTCTTAAGTATGTTGAAAAAATGCTTGCACTTATCTGACATTCGCGAAATAAATCTTCCAAGTGAAGCCAAGAGTCCATTTAGCTTTTGTACTTCTTTTACCATTGCTGGTGTTGGCATGTCACGAACTGCTTGGACCTTTTATGGATCAACTTGTATTCCCTCCTTTGATACTATGTATCCCAAGAACTTTCCAGATGAAACCCCAATTATACATTTCTCAGGATTTAATTTGATGTTGAACTTTCTCATTTGTTCGAATATTCCCTTCAAATCTTGCACATGATCTTTAGCTTCCTTGCTTTTTATCAACATATCATCTACATATACTTCCAAAGTTTTATGTATTCACTTCGCGAACACTTTTTCAACCATACGTTGATATGTAGCACCCGCATTCCGCAAACCAAATGGCATCTTCACATAACAATACAAACCCCTTGGAGCAAAAAAGGCAGTATGTTCTTGATCTTCTTCTGCGAGTGATATTTGATTATACCCTTTATATCCATCAAGTGAAGTGACTCTATCATGACCTGCAGCTGATTCCACCATTTGTGGTATATCTGGTAATGGAAAACTGTCTTTGGGACATGCCTTGTTTAGATCAGTGAAATCTATGCAAATTCTTATTCCTTTATTCTTTTTCGGAACAATGACCATATTCGCAATCCATTCTGGATATTTTGCTTCCCTTATGATCCCTGCATCCAACATCTTTTGTAATTATTCTTCTATCTGTACATGATAATTTTGTGATATCTTCCTTATTCTTTGTTTGAATGGTCTTACATTTTTATATATGTTCAATCTATGACACGCCACTGATGGATCAATTCCTGGTATCTCATCTACACTTCCTGCGAAGATATCTTTATATTCTCGCAAAAGATCAATAGTTCTTTTTTCTTCTTCTTCATCCATCTTAGTTCCAATTCGCAAGAATAAAGGCTCCTCTTTACTTCCGATATTTATTTCTTTAGTTGGTTCAGCTGCAACATAGCTTGGACTTTGTTCCCCCATAGGTGTTGGTTCTTTGATTATTTTTGCTGGTTCCCCTTCTTTTTCTGGAATCTCATTTGGTATACCTCTCCCTTCTTTTGCTCTTATTGTATACACTCGGAATTTTTCTTCCTTTTTTGTTTCCTTCGCAAGTTTCCTACAAAGCTGTTTCTTTCTTGCTCTTCTTCCGCATTGTGTTACTTCAATTTGATAACAAAATTTTGCACTATCAAGATCTCCTTTTATTTCTTGTATTCCATTTGGTGTAGGAAATTTGATTCTCTGATGTAATGTTGAAGCAACATCTTTGATCGCATGAATCCACGGCCTTCCTATCAGCATGTTATATGGAGATTCCATATCTATCACACACAAGATTACATGTGTTTCGATTTCTCCTAGTAATATTTGCAGCGCGATTTCCCCTTTAGATTTTGTTGTAGATTTTCCTAATCCATGAATAAGACATTTTGAATTTGTGATTTCTTCATCTTTAATTCCCATCCCCTTAAGTGCATGATAGAATATGATATTAACAGAACTCCCTGTATCAACCAAAATTCGGTTTAATTTCCATTTTTCTACAGATTTATTATCTTCTATCATGATCGGAATTGTGATCACCAATGGTGAAGTGTGGTTCAAGTCTTCATTTGGAATTTCTGCTGCTGAAAATGTGATTTTTCGCTTTTCCCATTCTTCTAAAGTTGTTATCTTTTCTTCCTCAACAATCTCGCTTGTATATTTTTCCCTTCATATTACTATGAAATTCATCAATCATTGTCTTTGTGATCATATTACATTCTTATTTTTTACAATCTCCATCTACTGACTTCATTTGATCTTCAAATTTTCCACAACTCCCTAAAATTTAGGCTACCACAATTCTCAAGTCCCTGTTTCTAGCGCCAATTATGTAGTTGCAGAATAATCTACAACTACACCCTCAATAGAATTAGTAAAAACTCAAGAAGTTCTTGATGGTGAATGATAATTTTCTTATTAATTCTCTTAGTTGATTACATAGAATTATCAAAATGGAACTAGAATAGTTACAACTTTTTCTATTCTCTTTCCTAAGATAATTTCTTACTCTCATTAAAAGAACCTCCCAAATTTTACATTTGAACTCCTATTTATAGTAAAACTTATGCAGCTGTATATGAATTGCGAAGTATCGCAATTCATCCTCGCAAAACCTCATATTTCTCCGCGCTACTTCTATCATCGTATCATTTTATAACTCTTTTATCCTTTATTTATTACGATACTCGTGAACTATTATCTTGCGATATTCAGTACCTATAGCACCCTTGGCTCAACCGTGTACCTCGGCGCATTGGTCATACTTTGCACTTCTTAGAAGAGGTCCTTAGTCGTCCAATCAGGGTATAACCTTATATAATTGGAAATCCAAGATCCCTCTCCTGGATAGGTTTTCTTTAACCCCAACATCTGCATAACTCAAGTTCCAGCAGCGGTATAACCTTTTCACTGAGTCATGTCAAGAGATACCCCCTTATATAACGCACTATTAGGTCTTACATTTGCCTCTTGTGAAATTGTATTCGCAAACTAAGGTGCACGCCATAAAGGTTCGTCCCATTCTATTAATCTCAGCGAAATTTTATTCGCGTTTCTTACGAGCATTGTAACTCTGATAAAATTTTATTTCTTTGATTTTCTTGTAAAATTTTGCAATTCTTTCAAACAGAGTACTATTTTCAATTGCATTTTCTTCAAACAAATTCTTCATAAGCTTCTTTAAATTTTATCATTTTACCTTTCTACTTACTACCTTTTGGTTCTGCTTTTCTGTTACGTTTTGCTCTTTTTTGTTTATCTGCGAGTTGCTCGCCATTTTCTTCCTCTCGCTGCTCTATTGAATCAATCATTAATCTTTCAGCTCTCTGTCGTTGCTTGATATTCTACTTCTAATTGCTCTTCTTCTTAGTTCTTTCCTCGCAAGATTTTATATCAATCTCATAACATTTCTTGCTTTCTCCCCAATCTCCCTTAATAACTCCAACACCATTAGGATGAGGAAATTTAACACACTGGTGGAAAGTAGATGCTACACCTAATATCCCATGTAGCCAAGGTCGACCAATCAGGGCATTGTACAGTGATTCAATGTCGATAACATAGAACAAGATCTTGGAAGTTATCCCTTTCAATGGAATCCGCATTTCAATTTCCCCTTTGGGTTTATTGGCAGTACCATTAAAACTATAGATTTTATATGTTGATGGAATTAGATCTTCGTCTCTTCCACCCATGGTCTTATAGGTATGATAAAATAATATGTCAACTGAGTTGCCTGTGTCTATTAGAACTCTATTGATAGCCCAAGAATCTTCATTTTCATCATCATTTTCTTCATCTTCTTCTTCTATTTGCTTTGGATTTATCTCTAATCTTACCACCAATGGATTATCATGCTGCTCACCAGGTTCTGGTACTTCTTGTGCACTGAAAGATATAATTTGTTTCTGCCATTCTTATAATGGCGAGGCTCTTGCAATATTCATTATCTCTCTTCCATCTGTGTCTCTCGCGAAGACTCTACTTAGAACATTATCATGGAAATCCTCTATTGTTCTATGTGAATGTACAATGGAATTATAAAACAAATTCTTTGCTTTAGCCCCAACTTATATTACGAATGATTCTGCTCCTTTTACAGTATTCACCCTGCGAATTTCTGGTGCTGGAGGCAATCGCTGAGATTGTGGTTATCCTACAAAAAAGTGGTTTAGCTTTCCTTGGTCAATCATCCTTCAAATTATTCTCTTTACATTTCTGCAATCATTAACTGTGTGACCATGAAAGTGATGGTAAGGACAAAATTCTTGACTACGATTATTAGGATGTGGTTCTTTTCCCATATTCCATGGAGATGGTATATTTTCCATCAAAATGATAGCTTCCCAGATTTTTTATATACTAGCATTTAGAGGAGGCATCTTAATTTCTTCCCATATTATCCTCTGATTTCCTTGGCTTCTGAAATTGTTTTTCCTCTGTCTACCATAAGTTTCTTGCGGCTGATCAAGCCTTTGAATCTTATTATTCCCACCACGATTGTAATAATTCTTCTCCCTTTCATATTCTTCTTGATCTCGACTGCCCATTGCTACCAATTTATGCTGGCTATCAGTCTCCACTTTCTCTTGTTGTGCTTGCGAGCTGCTTTCCACATTGTTAATCATTTTTGGAAGTAAACTCCCATTTGCTGCTACTGAATTGGTGTTCGCAATGGGATATGATTCCATCTCATTTTGTTTCTCCTCTAAAGCAATGTATTCTTCTTGTAGTTCTCGTAGTTCAGTCATAGTGATTGTATTCTTGACTCTGAAAATTTGTATGTACAGTAGATTGGTCATGAACATTGTATTGATAAAAGACAAGATAAGATATCTCTCGTCAACTCTTCCTGCCATCTCACTGCATATTGTCTTCCATATTATGGTTAAATGTTTCAGACTCTCGCCAACCCTCTGTTTTAACCCAAACACATCTTCAATACGTGGCCGTGATGAATTGTTGCTTATATATGATCCCAGAAATGTAGCTTGTAAATGATCAAAAGAAGTTATAGTATTTTTTTGCAATCCCTCAAACCATTTTAGCGCCTCGCTAGTTAAGTTAGATGCAAAATATTTACATATTACAGCATCATGATTCTCCCATTGCAGCATACATCTAACATAAGCCTTAACATGTTGTACAACACACGTAGTTCCATATAAAATGTTGGTTAATGCTGGTAAGTTGCACTTTGGAGGTATTCTTCTTAACTGTACTTCTTGAGTGAATGGAGTTGTCGCAGCTTCTTCAATAGCTTCATCAAGTTGCCTTCTACCTCCTTCTCTTCTGTTATTTATTATTCCCCTCATCTCTGATAATTCTCTTAAAATTTGCTCATTCGCAGCTGAATTTGGTTCCATTGGTCTTTTCAATGCTGCTTACCTTCTCATGCGTTCATGTACTTCTTGTCTTGCGAGATTTTTTGTATCTTCATCTGCATCCACATTCCTTCTTCTGCGATCTTCTGCTTCACCTTATTCTTGCCATCGCATTTGATTATACTGTCTATTTTCTTCTCTACGAATTTCTTCATTTCTCATCATTTCTCTCTGATGTATTTATATTCTCCTTTGTATTCTATCATACTCTTCCTGAATATTATTATTATGGCGATTTTGCGTCCGTCTCCTTTCTCGATTTTCATTGTTATTTTGTCGTAATGCCTCTTGAAATTCTTGTTCTTCTACTTCTGCCCTTAATATTTCTCTCTCGCAAGCTAGGCATGCTTGTTCAACATAATGTCTCTCAATTTCTTCCTCAATTATTCTTCGATTTCTCTGGATCTCTCTCCCATGTAATATCCTCCTACCTTCTTCTGGATTATCTTCATCATTTTGGTTGTTTCTTCCCTCTTGATTTCTGTTGTTAAGTCTATTATCCAAATTTTCGCCACGCGGATCATGGCGATCTTCTATTACCTCTTCTTCTCTATGACGTTGCTCTTCATTTAGATTTTCCATTTCCTCTTGGATATTTCCTCTAGCATTTCTTACTGGAGAATTTGGACTTAATTCTTCCCTTAATGATCTTGAATTCGATCTAACAGTACTTCTTGATCTTCTATTTTGTAATCTCAAATTCTCCATTCTCAACTCATGATTTTGTCTTAATAAATTTGCACGCTCTTCCGCCTCTAATCTTCTTTCCTCTTGTATTCTTTGTCTTGGATCATTTGCTGTTTCATTTTCATCTCCTCCATGAATTAATCCTTCAACCATTCCTTGATTTCTTTCTTCTCTTCTTCCATCTCTTAATTGTTGATCTTCTACATCTTCCATCGAATCCGATCTCCAAGTATGCACACTCACTCTATCATAATCCACATTTCTATTTTGTATCGATGTTTGTTGATTAGGTTGTGGGATTTGATCTTCTCCTTCAATCCTTGTTATATTTCTTCTTGTTCTCATCCTTGAAGAATCTCCTAATTCATTTGTTTCTTCTCCTGCAAGTCTTTTACTCCTCCTTACAGTTGTTGGTGGTTCTGATGTATTTCTTCTTCTTCTAGCCATTTCTTCAACTCTAACAATTTCTTCAAATGTAGAGATTTTTTAATTAACTCAATCTTTAAATTGTAATTAGAGATTTTTTAGCTTGATTCTCCCTGTTTCGGGCGCCAAAATGTAGTTGCAGGATTTCCCACACTACACCCTTGTTGAGATCTTGCTATAATCAACTCAATGTTGAAGATGAAAAACGACACTTTATTATTTTGGTCTCAGAAATGTTTACAGAAATGGGAGAATTCAAGATTACAACTATTCTCTTGAAGTTTCTCTCTCCTCAAGACTTTTTTAACTCTCAAAAATACATCATCCTTTTCTGGACACATTGAGTCTATATTTATAGGGTAGTTACATAGTGGATGACAGCTAAGTTTTCCTCTTATTTTGGGTTGATTCTGCGATTGTACCGCGATAGTTACAATGTTAAATCTCGAAAGTTTTGTAACCATCGCAGAACAAACATGCTTTTCTCAAGTTTTCTTTAGTCGTCAGATATTACGTCACTCTTTTGAAGGCTTTTGTGACACTCGTGAAGTGTTGTATAAAATATTGCGGTGATGCTCGCTGAGAAGTGTTGTTAATCTCGCAGAAAATAGATGTAGCGATATTCTGGTCCTACACTTCTCTTTATCTTCCATGTAAATTTTGTATACTTATTTCCTTCTTCTGGTAATATTGCTACACTTTTGTCCAACCTGTTACGAGTTTCTTCTGTATGAATCAGAAAACAATTCTTTTTCTGAAAATTAATCAATCAATATAATTATTACCCTTTAATTATCTGTATAAATGTATCATAATATCTATGCAATTTTATCATATGATGGATGAATAATAATTTCATCATTTTATGCATTCCCATACTTGCCTCTATTATTCATCTGCAATATGAAAAAATTGAGTAGAGATTAAATATTAGTTGTAAATCAAATTAAATTTGCCTCAATATTGGCGATGTTATCGCTAGCAACAATTGCACAACTTTATGATCTATGCGTAAAATCGCAAGTCTCATAAATTCTGTGAGTATTATCGCAGTAATCTTATGGTCTTATTATGCCTTCCTAATTAAAGGTCTTATTTTGCCACATTTTTTCTTTCTGCGACAAAATCGCAGGACGTCTTTACATTTGCATGTATTGACCCATTGATCTTGTCTTATCCATATTTTTTCAACATCTCTGCGACAATATGATAAGTATAAACTCTCTTGCAAGAATTAAACCTTATAACATTTCCATCTTGCGATGAAATCGCAGGACGTATTTACACTTTCATGTAAAAACCCATTGATCTCATCTTAACTTTTCTCTTTTGGCTTGTTGCCTCTATATAATTTTCGTCATGCGATAATATGACAGGCCTAAATATTCTTGCGATCATAAAGCCCCATGACATTTCCGTCTTTAGACACTTATCAGCTCCCTAATGGAGGGTGCCGCCCTTATCTTCCCCTTGGTTGCCCCTTCAAGGAGGGCACATCGGCCATACAAGACTAGCTCCTCCCATAAGGATTTACCAACAACCAGTTGTCTTCGTAGCCTCTTTTCCTTTATGCCTATATGGATTATAGTTACAAGACTACACCCTAAGTGGGGTTTTCTTCTGTCCAAGTGCATCATAGCCAAGACTTACCAAGAATGGACAGGGTAGTTTCGTATGCCCCGGGCACCCTTGACTCAACCGTGTACCTCGGCGCCTTGGTCATACTCTGCACTTCTTAGAAGAGATTCTCAGTCTTCCAACCAGGGTATAACCTTATATAGTTGGAAATCCAAGATCTCTCTCCCGGATAGGTTTTTTTTAACCCTAACCTCTGCATGACTCAGGTTCCAGCATCGATATAACCTTATCCCTGAGTCATGTAAAGAGATACCCCCTTATATGACGTACTATTAGGTCTTACATTTGCCTCTTGCGAAATTGTATCCTCGAACTAGGGTGTGCGCCATAAAGGTTCGTCCCATTCTATTAACCTCTGCAAAATTTTATTCGCGCTTCTCGCGAGTATTGTAACTCTGATAAAATTTCACTTCTTTGATCTTCTTTCTTCTTGTAAAATTTTACAATTCTTTAAAACAGAGTACTCTTTTCAATTACATTTTCTTCAAACAAATCATTCAAAATCTTCTCTAAATTTCATCATTTTACCTTTCTACTTATTACTTTCTATTGCTGCCTTCTTATTGCGCTTTGCTATTTTCTCTTCATTTGCGAGCCGCTCACCTCCAACCATTAATTTGTCACTTATTTGATCTCGTAGCATTTCATCTTCTCGCTGTTCTATTGCATCAACCATTAATTTGTCACCTATTTGTTTCTGTTTGTTGTTGTGTGTCCAACTTCTATTCCTCGCAGATCTTTCCTCACAAGTTTCCATGTCAATTTCATAACATTTCTTGCTTTATCCCCAATCTCCTTTAATGACTCCAACTCCCTTTGGTTGTGGAAATTTGATGCGTTGATGATAAGTTGATGCCACACCTAATATCTCGTGCAACCATGGTCTTCCAATCAAAGCATTATAAGGTGATTCAATTTCAACAACACAAAATAAGATTGTAGAAGATATTCCCTTTAATGGAATTCGTATTGTAATCTCCCCTTTGGGCTTGTTAGCGGTACCATTAAAACCATAGATTTTATATGTTGATTGTATCATATCTTCGTCTCTTCCACCCATGGTTTTGTATGTATGATAGAATAATATGTCAACTGAACTCCCTGTGTCTATTAGAACTCTGTTGATGGCCCAAGAATCTTCATTTTCATCATCATTTTCTTCATTTTCTTCTTTTATCTGCTTTGGATTTATTTCTAACCTGACTACCAATGGGTTGTCATGCATCTCGCCAGGCTCTGGTACTTCTTGTGCAGTGAAATAAATGGTTTGCTTCTGCCATTCTTCTAATGGCCAGGCTCTTGCAATATTCATTATCTCTCTTCCATCTGTGTCTCTCGCGAAGACTCTGCTTAGAACATTATCATGGAAATCCTCAATATTTCTGTATGAATGTACAATGGAATTACAAAACAAATTCTTTGCTTTAGCCCCAACTTCTATTACGAATATTTCTGCTCCTTTTACAGCATTCACTCTGCGAATTTCTGGTGCTGGCGGTAATTGCTGAGATTGTGGATGCCCTACTAGAAAGTGATTTAGCTTCCCCTGATCAATCATTCTTAAAATTATCCTCTTTACATTCCTGCAATCATTTACTGAGTGACCATGAAAGTGATGGTAAGGACAAAATTCTTGACTTCGATTATTTGGATGTGACTCTTTTCCCATATTCCATGGTGATGGTATGTTTTCCATCAGAATGATAGATTCCCAAATTTTTTCTATACTAGCATTTAGAGGTGGCATCTTAATTTCTTCCCATATTATCTTCTGATTACCTTGACCTCTAAAATTGTTTTGCCTCTGACCACCATATGTTTCTTGTGGTTGATCAATTCTTTGGATTTTGTTATTTCCTACGCGATTGTAATAATTCTTCTCTCTCTCATACTCTTCTTGATATCGGTTGCCTAAAGCTACTAACTTCTGCTGATTATCAATCACCACTTTCTCTTGTTGTGCCTGCGAGGTGCTCACCACATTATTAATCATTTTAGGAAGTAAACTTCCGTTTGAAGCTACTGAGTTGGTGTTTGCGATTGGATATGATTCCATATCATTTTGTTTCTCCTCTAAAGCAATGTATTCTTTTAGTAGTTCTCGTAGCTCAGTCATTGTGATAGCATTTTTGATTCTGAAAATTTCTATGTTGTAGGACCAGAATATCGCTACATCTATTCTCTGCGAGATTAACAATACTTCCCAGCGAGCATCACCACAAGATCTTCGACTACACTTCACGAGTGTCAGAAAAGCCTTCAACTGATGATTGAAGAAAACTTGAGAAAAGCATGTTTGTTCTACGATGGTTACAAAACTTGTGAGATTTAACATTGCAACTATCGCGGTACAATCGTAGAATCAACCCGAAATAAGAGGAAAACTTAGCTGTCATCCACTATCTAACTACCCTATAAATATAGACCCAATATGTCCAGAAAAGGATGATGTATTTTTAAGAGTTAAAAAAGTCTTGAGGAGAGAGAAACTTCAAGAGAATAGTTATAATCTTGAATTCTCCCATTTCTGTAAACATTTCTGAGAACAAAATAATAAAGTGTCGTTTTTCATCTTTAATTGTGAGTTGATTATAGCAAGATCTTAACAAGGGTGTAGTGTGGGAAATCCTGCAACTACATTTTGGCGCCCGAAACAGGGAGAATCAAGCTAAAAAAATCTCTAATTACAATTTGAAGAGTTAAAGAAATGGCTAGAAGAAGAATAAATACATCAGAACCACCAACAACTGTAAGGAGGAGTAAAATACTTGCTGGAGAAGAAACAAATGAATTAGGAGAATCTTCAAGGATAAGAACAAGAAGAAATAGAACAAGGATCGAAGGAGAAAATCAAATTCCACAACCGAATCAACAAACACCGTTACAAAATAGAAATGTGGATTATGATAGAGTGAGTGTGCATACTTGGAGATCGGATTCGATGGAAGATGTAGAAGATCAACGATTAAGAGATGGAAGAAGAGAAGAAAGAAATCAAGGAGTGGTTGAAGGATTAATTCATGGAGAAGGTGAAAACGAAACAACAGATGATCCAAGACAAAGAATACAAGAGGAAAGAAGATTAGAGGCGGAAGAGCGTGCAAATTTAACAAGACAAAATCACGAGTTCAGAATGGAGAATTTGAGATTACAAAATAGAAGATCAAGAAGTACTATTAGATCGAATTCAAGATCATTAAGAGAAGAATTAAAGCGAAATTCCCCAATAAGAAATGCTGGAGGAAATGTCCAAGAGGAAATGCAAAATCTAAATAAAGAGCAACGTCAAAGAGAAGAAGAGGTAATAGAAGATCGTCATGATCCGCATGGCGAAAATTTGGATAATAGACTTAACAACAGAAATCAAGAGGGAAGAGACAACCAAAATGATGAAGATAATCCAGAAGAAGGTAGGAGGATATTACATGGGCGAGAGATCCAGAGAAATCGAAGAATAATTGAGGAAGAAATTGAGAGACATCATGCTGAACAAGCACGACTAGCTTGCGAGAGAGAAAGATTAAGGGAATAAGTATAAGGACAAGAATTCCAAGAGGCAGTACGACAGAACAACAATATGCCATTTATTATGCTTCTAGAACGTTAAATGAAGCCCAACAAAACTACACAACCACTGAAAAAGAGTTTTTAGCTATTGTATTTGCATTGGAGAAATTTCTCTCTTATCTAATTGGTACAAAAGTTGTTGTTTTTTCTGATCATGCAGCACTTAGGTACTTGCTAATGAAGAAAGAAGCGAAACCAAGGCTCATACGATGGATCTTACTCTTGCAAGAGTTTGATATCGAAATCAAAGACAAGAAAGGAATTGAGAACACCGTTGCGGATCACTTGAGCCGTATTATTGTGGACAAGGAAGCTATCCCATTGCGTGAAAGTTTCTCGGATGAGCAACTATTCTCAATTGCCGTTGGAGAACCATGGTATGCAGATATTATGAATTACTTGGTAACTAAACAAATCCCAAGGAACTTGTATCGTGTTGAGAGGGACAAACTAAAGAGGTTAGGGAACCAATACATATGGGATGATCCATACTTATGGAAACATGGCAGCGACCAAGTAATAAGAAGGTGCATTCCCGAATACGAGTTTAATTTTATCTTGTCATTTTGTCACTCCTATGCTTGCGGAGGAAATTTTGGAAGTAAAAGAACCGCTCACAAGGTACTTGAAAGCGGTTTTTATTGTCCAACTTTGTTTAAGGATGCACATATATTTTTCACAACTTGTGATAGGTGACAAAGAACAGGCAATCTAGGTGCCCGAAATCAAATGCCACAAACTTTTATTCAATTTATTGAAGTTTTTGATGTATGGGGTATTGATTTTATGGGTCCTTTTGTCAACTCTCATGGGAATTTTTATATCTTACTTGTTGTTGATTATGTCTCTAAATGGGTGGAAGCTAAGGCCACCCCAACTAATGATTCCAAGGTTGTTTCAGATTTTGTGCAAGCTAACATTTTTGCAAGGTTTGGAATTCCAAGAGCCATAATTAGCGATGGGGGTTCTCACTTCAAAAACAGGATTTTGCAAAGCTTGTTGAATAAGTACAATGTGTCGCACAAGATTGCAACACCTTATCATCCTCTGTAGGGACAGAATATCGCAAGATATAAGGTTACGAACATAATAACAAATACAAGAGAGAAGGGTCGCAAGATAATGCGATAATAGAAGAAACACGGGAGAAGTGTGAAGGGTTTGCGAATATAGAACAAACTTACGATCAGAGGTTTCGATGCTTCGCAGGTTATATACAGTTATACATATTTCACTATAAATAGTAGTTCAAATGTTAAATTTGGAGAGGTTCTTTAAGTGAGTGTTAGGAAAATTCTTAAGAGAGAGAACAGAGAAAGTTGTAACTGTTCTAATCTCCATTAACATATTTCTTTGTAATCAGTTGAGAATATTAATCAAAATTGTCATTCTTCATCAATAACTTCTTAAAGTTTTACAAATTCTACTGAGGGTGTAGTTGTAGGATTTCCTGCAACTACATAATTGGCGCTAGAAACAGGGACAAAGAGAAGCAAATGTAACAGATATAATTAAAGAATTTTGAATCAGAAAAATGGCTAAAAGAATAAATATATCAGAACCATTGACTACAGTAAGAAGAAGTGTAAGACTCGCAGGTGGAGAAGCAAACGAAACAGGAGAACCTAGTAGGAGAAGGAGAAATCGAAGAAATCAAACTCAACAAACAGTAACTCAAGGAAGAGCAATAGATCATGATCGAGTGAGTGTACACACTTGGAGAACTGATACACCAGTTGAAACATTTAGAGAACCGCAAATCAGAGAAAATGAGAGATTGTTGGGAGGAATAATTCATGAAAGAGAAATGGAGGCATTAGAAACATTGAGACAAGGAATACAAGAAGAACGAAGGTTTGAAGCTGAAGAACGTGCGAATCTAACAAGACAAAATCAAGAATTGAGGAGGGAAAATGAGATGTTACAAAGAATGAGATCTCAAAGTGCTACGAGATCAAGTGTTAGACCAGAGAGAGAAGAACGAAATTCACCAACAATCAATAGTGAAAGTGTTATGCAAGAACAAACACAGAATCTGGTTGGAAGAAATCGAGAGAATCGCTTCATTTAAGTACCGAACCACGAACAAAACGTGGAAAATTTACGAACAGAACCATTTCCAAGGGAAAATAACCAGAATGGCGAAGAAAATCGAGAGGAAGAGCAGCAACTTGCGGAAGAAATTGAGAGGCAACAAGCAATACATCAAAACAATTACAAAGATGGAGTAAGAAGACATGAACAAGATCGCAACAATCAAGATCTTGAGTATGGTAGAATTCATAGGAGAGATGGAAATTAACAAACAGAAATATCAAGGAATGAACCAAATCTTCAAAACAGAATTCAGGCAAATCAGAGAGAGGTAAATCGCAGAAGGGGGAGAAATGAAGAAGAAGAAATTCCTGATATTCACATGAGAAGGATGAGGAGAATATAAATGGAAGAACAAGAATTTCAAGATGCTCTACAACAAAATAACTGTGAAAATCTGGAAAGAAGATATTTGCAAAATTGTGCAAATGAAAACATTAATGAAGAGTATGATAGAATGAGAAGGATCGCAAGAGGAGAAATGCAAGAACGTAGAAGAAGAGAGGCTGCATTGAAGAGACCAATGGATGAGAATTCTGAGGCAAATGAACGGATCTTTCGAGAATTAGCGGAAATGAGAGGAATGATAAACAGTAGAGGATGAGGAGATAAAAGGCAATTAGATGAAGCAATAAAAGAAGCTGCGAGGACTCCTTTCTCTAGAGAAGTACAATTGGGAGGGATTCCACCAAAATGCAATCTGCCTACATTAACCAGCATCTTTGACGGGACTTCATGTGCTATACAACACATTAAAGCGTATATAAGATGCATGTTACAATGGGAGAATCACGATGCTGTATTATGCTAGTATTTCGCATCAAGCTTAACAGGAGAAGCTCTAAAATGGTTTGAAGGACTTCCAAAGAACACTATTACATCATTTAATCATCTACAAGTAACTTTCTTAGGAGCATATATCACGAATCATTCCTCGCGACTTGGTATTGAAGATGTGTTTGGTTTAAAACAAAGAATTGGTGAAAGTTTGAAGCATTTGGTAAGAAGATGGAAAACAATGTGCAGTGATATGGCAGGGCATGTGGATGAGAGGTACCTGATTTTATCTTTCGTAAATGCGATGTTCGCAACTGAGCAATTATATGTTCAAATCTTCCTAAGAAAGAATTCCATTATGATGAGAGAGTTGCGAGAATTGCAAGAGGAGTACATTACATTAGAAGAAAAGCAAAACAATATGGAGTCATATCCAGTGACAAACACCAACACTCAAGATACAGGTGCAAACTTACTTCCTAAAATAGTCAATATCGTAGTAGGTACCTCGCAGACATCCTCGCAAACATCTTCGCAGATATCAGAAGAGAAGAAAGTTAGCAATGGCCAACCAAAAATGGTAGCAATGAGTAGCAAGGATCAAGAAGAGTATGATAGAGAAAGGAATTTTTATAGCCAAGGAGGAAATAACCACATCCCAAGATTAGATCAGAAACAGGAAAATTATGGAGGACAAAGGCAGAACTATTTTGGACAAGAGAATCTTAGACAAAACTATAACAATGGACAGGGAGGTCAAAGAATGATAAGAGAAGAAATAAAGATGCCACATTTGAATACAAGTGTAGAAAAGATATGGAAAGCAATCATCTTGATGGAAAATATACCAACACCATGGAATATGGGAAAAGAGCCACCAATGGGTCCAAGAAGTCATGAATTTTGCTTGTACCATCACTTTCATGGACATTCTACAAATAATTGCAATAATATCAAAAGGATTATCTTGCGAATGATCGAACAAGGTAAACTGGACCACTTTTTACTCTAGCAAGCACAGTCGCAACAATTACCACAGGCTCTAGTAATAACTCGCATGGTGAACACAACACAAGAAAAGGGAAAGGAAACCTTACACATAGAAGTGGGACCAAAAGCAAGGAATGTTTTCTGCAATTTTATTGTTCACTCGTATAAAACCATAGAATATTTTCATGATAATGTGTTAAGCAGGGTATATGCGAGAGATGGTGAAGGAAGGGAAATAATGAACATCGCAAAAATCTCGCGACTTGAAGATTGGCAGAAGCGTGAAATTTCTTTTGAAGCCACAGAAATTCCAGAAGGTTGCGAAGTACATGATAATCCATTGGTAGTGAGATTAGAAATTTTTCTGAATACGGAAGAAATCGAAGATGATACAGACGAAGAATCATTTGGTCTTAATAGAATCTTAATTGATACGGGAAGTTCTGTCAATATTCTATTTTATCCTGCTTATAAAACCATTGGGGGAAAAGACACAGATCTAATACCTTCTACCTATAGGATTTATGGATTTAATGGAACTGATAATAAACCTAAAGGAAAAGTAAGCATGCGAATTCCCTTAAGTGGAATGCGAACTGAAATTCTATTTTGCGTTGTTGATGTCGAATCACCATACAATGCTTTGATAGGGAGACCTTGGCTTCATGGGATTCTAGGCGTATCTTCAACTCTTCATCAATGCATAAAATTTCCTCATCCAAAGGGTATTGTAGTTATCAAGGGTGATTGGGCAGAAGGGAAGAAATGTTACGATACAGAAGTAGAAGTTTTCGAAGGAAAAGCTGTTGAAAAGGAAAGTTAGAGAAAAAGAGCAAAGGCTGCTGTAGTACCAGAATATCGCTATAACGTTATTCCCGCGATATTAACAACATTTCTGCGAGCATCACTGACAATTCTTCAATGACATTTCACGAGCGTTACAGAACAACTAAAAGAAATTGACAATGGAAGAAGTAAAAGAAGAACATGATTGATCCTGCGATGATCATCATACTTGCGATAAAGAAGTATTGTGACGATCGCGATGAGATCGCAGAGTAGATCCGAATTAAAGGGAAATCTTAGCTGTCTTCCATTATGTATTTTCCTATATAAAGGGTTCGACTAAATCCAGAAGAGGATGATGTACTTTTGAGAGCTGAGAGAATTTTGAGGAGAGAGAAACTCCAGAAAGAAAGTTGTACTTCTGAGTTTTGATATTTCTTGTAAATTTTCCTGAAAGTGAATTAATAAAAGTGTTGTTGTTGATTCACAATTATGACTTAGTTTTCATAAATTATTGACAAGGGTATAGTGTGGGAAATCCTGCAACTACATTTTGGCGCTAGAAACAGGGAGAATGAAGCTAAGAAATCTATAATTACAACTTGAAAATTTGAAGAAATTGTTAGAATTGAAGAAATGGTTAGAAGAAGAAGAAACACATCAGAACCACCAATAACTATGAGGAGAAGTAAAAGACTTGCAGGTGAAGGAACAGGTGAATTAGAAGAATCTTTAAGAATAAGATCAGGAAGAAATAGAACAAGAAATGAAGTAGAAAATTCAATTCAACAGCCGAATCAACAAGCACAAACGCAAGATAGGGATGTGGATTATGATAGAATGATCGTGCACACTTGGAGGTCGGATTCAATGGAAGAAGCAGAAAATCGACAATTAAGAAATGGAGAAGAAGGAGAAGGAAATCAAAGAATGGATGGAGAATTAGTTCACGTGGGACGTGAAAACGGGACAGTAGATGATCTGAGGCAAAGAACACAGGAAGAAAGGAGACTAGAGGCGGAGGAACATGCGAATCTAACAAGACAAAATCATGAGCTAAGAATAGAGAATTTGAGGTTACAAAGAAGGAGGTCAAGAAGTATTGTAAGATCAAATTCAAGATCATTCAGAGAAGAGCCAAGGCGAAATTCCCCAATGAGAAATGTTAGAGAAGAAGTGCAAAATTCAAATGGAGAACAATGTCATAGAGAAGAAGAGATAATTGGCGATCGTTATAATCTGCGTGACAATAGAAATCAAGAGGGAAGAAACAACCAAATTGAAGAAGAGAATCCAGAGGAAGGTAGGAGGATATTGCATGGGCGAGAGAATCAAAGGAATCAGAGAATAATTGAAGAAGAAATTGAAAGATACTATTCTGAACAAGCGCGTCTGGCTTGCGAGAGAGAAAGATTAAGAGCAGAAGTAGAAGAGAAAGAATTTCGAGAGGCAGTACGACAAAATAACCATGAAAATCGAGAAAGAAGACATACACAAAACCGCTACAATAATAATATTCAAGAGGAGTATGATAGGATACAAAGGAGAATAGAGAGACATCGAAGAGAAATGATGAGAAATGAAGGAATTTGTAGTTGCAGAATAACCTACAACTACACCCTCAATAGAATTAGTAAAAACTCAAGAAGTTCTTGATGATGAATAACAATTTTCTTATTAATGTTCTCAATTGATCACAAAGAAGTATCTAAATGGAATTAGAATAGTTACAACTTTCTCTATTCTCTTTCCTCAAATATTTTCTAACACTCACTAAAAGAACCTCCCGAATTTTACATTTGAACTCCTATTTATAGTAAAATTTATACAAGCATTGTTCATGAGTTATGAAGTATCGCAACTCATGCTCGCACAATTACTCCATCCTCGCAAAACTTCATATTTCTCCGCGTTTCTTCTATCATCGTAACATTTTATAATTCTTTTCTCCTTTATTTATTACGATACTCGTGACCTATTATCTTGCGATATTCAGTACTTACATCTTGCCTCTTCTCATGTCAATTCTTTGAAGAAGAAATGTCATGGGAATCCCTATTCTCGTAATTTTAGTGTAGTTATTACCACCCTTCAGATTCGCAACACGTCTTTTTACTTTTCCCTCATCTTTCTGACACGTTCCTTCGTAACCGTTCTTTTCAACGGTTTACGCTTACTCGTATTAATGAGTTTTTATCTTCATCAAACTCTCTTATAAATATTATCCTTTGTTTTTGCTTTTTATTCTCTTACTCATCTTCTTCACTGCTTCTGCCTCTGCAACCTCTTTTATTTTTCCTATTTTCCCTTTTATATTCAATGGCACCAAAGAAGAAAACTATTGAACAGCTTAATGTGGAACTTGCTGATAGAGACCTTATTCTTTCTGAGATTGAAGGTTATGATAATAAGTCTTCTCTCTGTGTGAAGCTCTTTACCAATTATGTTTGGGATGATCAGAAATTTTTAATCTCACGAGGTCAAATCCTCGCAGGTCTTCCTCTTCCTCTTTATGATGTTAACTTTCCTTTATTCTACGAAATTATTTCCCACCCCAATTTTTCTTGTGCCATTTATCAATTGACTGGTGATTGCATTCGCCTCTTAGTTGAATTCGCAAATTGTGCTGCTTTTGGGAAATCTTTATATTCAGCTGATCTTAGAAAACCTGGGTTTGAGAATATAGAAATTGTTGTTGCGAATTATACAGTTGAGGGTTTCTTCAAAAATTACACACCAATTCCTGCGAGAAAAGAAGATAATCGTTGGAGTGTTCGTCTTCATCGTAAAGCCAATATCGCAGCAGATGATCTTCTCATGCACGATATTGATTATGCTTCAGGAAATAATAAGACACCTCGTCGTTCTAATGATGAAGATTGGTATAAGTACCCTTTAATGTTATCAGGTTCTTATATTACTGGGATAGTAGAACTTCATGCGAATCTTCGTAACCGCTATTATCAACCATGGGTTTTTAGAAATGTATGTATTTCCACTTTCTTATCTTTTTGTTACCCTTTAATTTCAAATGAGATAAGAAACACTCTTGTATTTTTATAAACAATATATTGTTGCCTCTGTTTCTTATCCTCATTTGAATTCACAGGTTCCACTTCTTCCTGAGATTGTTGCGAGTGAAAATAAAAGTTCCACTTCTTCTAAAAGGCTTACTGCGAGGCAACAAACTCTTCGTTCTGCGAAGGTCTCTCAAGCTTCTGACAGTCAAGATGATGCTCTTCGCAAAGGAAAAAGAAAACTTCAAGATATTGTTTATGAGAGAAAGAAAAAGAAGATACTCTCAACCAAATCCCATTCCAATGTAATTTCCTATGATAAGGACATTGAGGAAGATCTTGGTGATGAAGATAATAAATTTCCTGAGAAGGACTTTAGTTCTAATTCTGATACCTTTTCTGACAAAGGAGATGATGATAATGTCGATGAAGGTGGGAATGAAGATTATAGCATCCCAGAAACTTTTGCCTCAGCAATGGTTAGCATTTCTGAGGCTTTCCTCCATTCTTCTCGTGGATTAGGGAATTCTCCCACAGCGAATGCTCGCAAACTTATTTCGAAGGCTTGTAAAGTTCCTACCGTTATTGATAATAATTCCCTCAAAGGAATTTCAAGATTCGTCTCTCCTGCTTCATTATATGCTTTAGGCAGCATGGTAAGTTTCTTCTCTATTCCTTGTTTATTTCCTTACTTTATTGATTTCTAACCCCTTTTTTCTTGTTTAGGTTGGAAGAGTTAGTTGTGCAGCTGCTTCTGATTGGGAAAGACGTCATTCTATTGCTGAGAAGAAAACTTTAAATCGTTGTAAGAAGTTAGAGGTTGAGAATTCAAGTCTTCGTCAGAAAATAGAAGATCTAAATATTGATAACGCAGAGTTAATATCTCGTCACGAAGATAATTCACAATCTGCGAGTATCGCAATTGATAATTCTTCTCTTCTTGAGGAGAATAATCAATTAAAGCTTGAAATTTCTTCTCTTCGTGATGATAAGAAGCAACTAGAAGGTAAATTCCTTGCGATGATAATTATTTTGGTTACTTTTCCTTCATAATTTGCTAACCAATCCCTTAATTTATTTTCTTGCTGCAGAAAATCTTGCGAAGATAAATAATAATCTGGAAACTCTCCTTGTTAATCGTAATAAGAAAATTTCTGACTTGAGATCTCAGCTTCTAATTTCCAAAGATAACCATAGTTTATATGTCAAGCGTTTTCGAGCTAAGATGACTCGCAAGATTTGCGAAGATAATGAAATTCCTCTCAAGAAGTACCATACACTCCTTTCTGAAGAAATTCCTGAAGATACTCCATATCTGGAAATTTCTGAAAGTGAAGTTGAAGATGATAGTGAAGTTGAAGAAGAAGATCATTTTGATGGGAACAGATCGCCTGAGAATAACTTCATTCTTTTTTTCTTTTGTATATCTGTTCTGTAACTTTTCCATACAACACTTTCTTCTTGATTATGCTTTTAATCAATCCATCAATTTATTTTTCAAAGCTTAATTTGAATTAATCTTTCTTTGATGTTTATTTCCCTTATTCGCATAACTTGATCATGTGGAGAGAAATAATATATCTTAAAGACTTAGCTTAGTATTCCCTTTCCCCTTATTATTTCTCTTCAAATGATCAACTATCACTGGAAGTATTAGAATATCCTTCTGAATTTATCTTACTAATTTTCTTCTTATTGTGATTATGAATAAGAAATCTTCCCTTCAAAGTATAAGGAATATAAGCCTTTTGCTTTTTACGGAATGTTGCGAAGTAAATAATAAATCTCCCCTTGAAGTATAGAAAGTATGAAGTATATAAAATATGAAATACCCTTAAGAAGTATAAGAAGTATAAGAAGTATTAGAAGCATTCAATTTATGAAGAATTGCCCAATATATGAAGAAGTATAGAAAATTATTACTCATTGTATGAAGAAGTATAATAAGTACTTAACCTTCGCAAAATTAAATATCCGTTGAAGAAGTATAATAAATACGAGATATTCTTGAAGAATTATAAGAAGTATTCAACTTTTTGGGGAAGTATTCAATATATGGAGAAGTATAAGAAGTATATAATTCTCGTAAATATTTACGAATATGAACTTATCTGTATTTGATTGTTATCAAAATCGCATCTTTTGTTAAGTCTTCATTAAAATTCTTCAATGATGTTTTCTTCTTTGATAGGTCTTCTTGTAAAGATTCTTCAATGATATTGACAAAGTTGTCTTCTTTTTAAAATTTCTTGATGTATATTCTTGTAAAATTTCTTCAATGATATTGACGAAGTTGTCTTCTTTTCCAATCTTCATAATGTATATTCACTGAATAATTTCTTTAGTGATATTGATGCAATAAATTTCATTAATTTCTGTGGTCTTATCATGCCTTCCTAAGTAAAGGTCTTATTTTGCCACCTCTTTTGTATTAATTATTTGCGATAATATGACAAGTCTGAACATTCTTTCGAACATACAACCTCGTGACATTATCGTCTTGCGATGAAATCGCAGGACGTTCTTACACTTTCATGCAAAAACCCATTGATCTCATCTTAACTTCTTTGTATAGTATTTTAGCCTCTTCAGGAATTGTTGCGACAATATGACAGGCCTAAATATTCTTGCGAACATGAAGCCCCATGACATTGCCGTCTTGCGATGAAATCGCAGGACGTCTCTACACTTTCATGTAGCGACCCATTGATCTCATCTTAACTTTATTATGTTCTGCGAGTTCTTTATTCTTTTCTTTCTTTCTTTCTTTTTTTTTTTTTTTTTTTAGAAGGCTCATGAGAACTTCATTTGTTGCACAAATATGACAAGCCTTTATGTTTTCGCAAACAAGAAGCCTCGTGACATTTGCGTCTTATAGCACTTATCAGCTCCCTAATGGAGGGTGCTGCCCTTTATCTTCCCCCTGATTGCCCCTTCAAGGAATCGTACATCGACCATACAAGGTTAGCTCTTCCCATCCGGTTCTGCCAACAACCAGCTTTTGATCGCAACCTCTTATCCTTTTTTCCTATAGGGCTTATAGTTACGAGGGTGCACCCTATGGGGTATCTTTGGGCCAAGTGCATCATTTGCCAAGACTTGTCAAAAATGGCAGATGTGGTTCAACCTCACCGGCACTCTTGACTCAACCGTGTACCTCGGCGCCTTGATCGTTTTCGCACTTCTTGGGAAAGATAGTATGCCTTAGTCGCTTGACCTAAATATCCTTACACCGCATTTTATATTGCGTAATGTCGTTAGATTAGGTGAGAATCCAAGGTGTCTAACCCGGATAGGTACCCCATTATTGGGTTGTACCCCAAAAATTTTACCATGTACTAAGGGCCCTTGGTGGTGTTCCGGTTACCCTTAGCCACGTTATAGGTACCCCCTTAAATGACGTACTTTAGGACTTTGCCTCTTACGAATTATAGCTTCGCGAACTAGGGTGTACGCCACAAAGGTTTTTACTGTATAAAATTTTCTGCGGCTCTCTTTCTTTTTTGGAGGCTGATCACAGATTGCGGTCTTTTATTCGCAAATTAATGAAATTTTAATTGGAATATAAATTTTGAAAATTCGTAACTTTTCCCAATTTCCTGCGAGCAAACAATATTCGTAAAAATTTTCATGAGTTTTATGGGTAATACCTTTTCAAATATAGTTTGTTCCAAGGTCTACCAAGCCTCAAACCCATGTCTCTCCCTTCGGATCCATCGGCCCGATAAGCTCCGCTTCCTACAACTTCTTTAATAACATATGGTCCATCCCATTTTGGTGCTAATTTCCCTCCATTTTCTTTTTGATATCGAGGTGTTTCTCGCATGACCAAATCACCTGGTTTATATTCACGTTCAATGACTCTCTTGTTGTATTCTCGAGCTAATCTTTCTTGATAAATCCTCATATGGTGCAACACCTTTTCTCTTTTTTCTTCCAAATCATCCAATTCTCGTAATATTACTCCCGCACTTAAATTTCTTTCCCAAGCTTCTTTCTTTGTTGTTGGAATTACAACCTCGTGGGTATCTTGCTTCTACTCCATATGTTAGACAATAAGGAGACATTCCAGTTGCTTCTCTTCTAGTTGTATTGTATGCCCGAACTGCGCTAGGTACTTGCTCGCACCACCCTTTGAGATGTCCTTCTAATTTCTTTTTGATTGTATCTGCGATTGTTTTATTTGTTGCTTCAGCTTGTCCATTAGCTTGTGGATATAACGGGGTTGACTTCCCACATTTTATTCTAAAAGCACCGAGTAACATCTCTATATTCTCGCCCTCAAATTGTTTCCCATTATCGAGATACTAGTTGTCTGGAACCCCGTGCACCTGCAAATGAGGTTCTCAAATATAAACGTAAAAACATCTTTATCACGAATATCTTTGATCGCTTTTACTTCATGAGCTTCGTGAAATAATCTGTTGCAACTATCAAGTATCGCCTTTGTCCATATCCAGGTATAAATGGTCCAACAATATCCAACCCCCATTTACCAAAAGGCCAGCAGCTTGTTGAAGAAGTTAATGTAGCCCCTGGTGCATGAATTCTTTTACCATGTCGTTGGAATTCCTTGCATCTTCGTACGAACAATTTTGCGTCTGTATGCATATAAGGCCAGTAATATCCTTGTATCTTTGCTCTATATGCTAGAGATCTTCCCCCACTATGATTGCCAGCTTCTCCTCCATGTAACATCTTCAATATCTTTTCTCCTTCTTCGCGAGTTAAGCACCTGAGAGGTGGTCCACTAAAAGATTTCATGTATAAAATTCCTTCTCGCAACTCATAGTTTGTTGCACGACTCTTTAGTTTACGTGCTTCTAGTATGTTCCTGGATGTTTCTCCTGTTGCGAGGTATTCATGAATTTCTTTTCTCCAATCTGCGATGTTGTTTGATAATTCTCTTTCTACTTCCATCGCAACAGCTTCTTCAATTTCTTTCTCTTTGTCCACTGATGGGTTTTGAATTGTTTGTATTTGGATATTTCTTGTATTTGGATTTGTCATCATGCTTGGAATAAATGCAAAAGCATCTGCGAGACGGTTATATTTTCTTGATATATGTCTCCATTTTAATTTTGGTATCTTCGCAGATAATTCCTCAACGAGTTTCTTGTATTTCTTCAAAGAAGATTCATTTGTGGTATATTCCCCTTTAATTTGACAAATCACTAATTGTGAATCACTTGTTATCCTTATACTTTCAAGCTTCTTTTCCATTGCGATCTTTAATGCATGCACTACAGCTTTGTACTCTGTTTCGTTGTTCGTGGATGTAAATTCTAGTCTGAATGAGAATGCTGTTCTTTCTCCTTCTGGTGAAATCAACACGACTCCAATCCCATTTCCCTCACTATTGGATGATCCATCCACCAGAATTTCCCATCTATCAGGCTCTGTTAACAAGTCTTTTGGATTTCCAAATTCTTCTTCAACATCCATCATTTCCTCTACTGCTTCATCTTCTTCCAAAGGAAATTCTGCCAAAAAATATGCGACAACTTGTGATTTTTGCGATGACAACACTTCGTATTTTATCTTGTAATGGTTTACTTGTGCATTCCACCTTTCTATTCTTCCTGACCTTTTTGTGTTCTTCATGACTGATTCAATTGGGACTTTGGTTACCACTTTTATTACATGTGCTTGAAAGTATATTCGCAACTTGAATGATGCATAAACCAAGGCTAAGATTAACTTCTCCATTTTAGAATAGTTCTTTTCTGCTGCATTAAAGGTTTTACTAATGTAGTAAATGGGCCTTTCTACTCCTGCGTCTGCTCATAATGTAACCGCACTTAGAGCATATGGAGTTGTTGCGAGGTATACCAATAATTCTTCGTTTTTCTCTGGTTTCTGTAGTATAGATGTATTTGCGAGATATTATTTGATTCCTTGAAAAGATTTTTCACATTCATCAGTCCATTTGAATTTTGCTCCCTTCTTAAGTATGTTGAAAAAATGCTTGCACTTATCTGACATTCGCGAAATAAATCTCCCAAGTGAAGCCAAGAGTCCATTTAGTTTTTGTACTTCTTTTACCGTTGCAGGTGTTGGCATGTCACGAACTGCTTGGACTTTTTCTGGATCAACTTGTATTCCCTCCTTCGATACTATGTATCCCAAGAACTTTCCAGATGAAACCCCAATTATACATTTCTCAGGATTTAATTTGATGTTGAACTTTCTCATTTGCTCAAATATTTCCTTCAAATCTTGCACATGGTCTTTAGCTTCCTTGCTTTTTATCAACATATCATCTACATATACCTCCAAAGTTTTATGTATCCACTTCGCGAACACTTTTTCAACCATACGTTGATATGTAGCACCCGCATTCCGCAAACCAAATGGCATCTTCACATAACAATACAAACCCCTTGGAGCAAAAAAGGCAGTATGTTCTTGATCTTCTTCTGCGAGTGATATTTGATTATACCCTTTATATCCATCAAGTGAAGTGACTCTATCATGACCTGCAGCTGATTCCACCATTTGTGGTATATCCGGTAATGGAAAACTATCTTTGGGACATGCCTTGTTTAGATCAGTGAAATCTATGCAAATTCTTATTCCTTTATTCTTTTTTTCGGAACAATGACCATATTCGCAATCCATTCTGGATATTTTGCTTCCCTTATAATCCTTGCATCCAACATCTTTTGTAATTCTTCTTCTATCTGTACATGATAATTTTGTGATATCTTCCTTATTCTTTGTTTGAATGGTCTTACATTTTTATCTATATTCAATCTATGACATGCCACTGATGCATCAATTCCTGGTATCTCATCTATACTTCCTGCGAAGATATCTTTATATTCTCGCAAAAGATCAGTAGTCCTTTTTCTTCTTCTTCATCCATCTTAGTTCCAATTCGTAAGAATAAAGGCTCTTCTTTACTTCCAATATTTATTTCTTTGGTTGGTTCAATTGCAACATAGCTTGGACTTTGCTCCCCATAGGTGTTGGTTCTTTAATTATTTTTTTGGTTCCCCTTCTTTTTCTAGAATTTCATTTGGTATACCTCTCCCTTCCTTTGCTCTTATTGTATACACTCGGAATTCTTCTTCTTTTCTTGTTTCCTTCGCAAGTTTCCTACGAAGTTGTTTCTTTCTTGCTCTTCCTCCGTATTGTGTTACTTCAATTTGATAACAAAATTTTGCACTATCAAGATCTCCTTTTATTTCTTGAATTCCATTTGGTGTAGGAAATTTGATTTTTTGATGTAATGTTGAAGCAACAGCTTTGATCGCATGAATCCATGGCCTTCCTATCAGCATGTTATATGGAGATTCCATATCTATCACACACAAGATTACATGCATTTCGATTTCTCCTAGTAATACCCGCAGCACGATTTCTCCTTTAGGTTTTGTTGTAGATTTCCCTAATCCATGAATAAGATACTTTGAATTTATGATTTCTTCATCTCTAATTCCCATCCCCTTAAGTGCATGATAGAATATAATATTAACAGAATTCCCTGTATCAACCAAAATTCGGTTTAATTTCCATTTTTCTTCAGCTTTCTTATCTTCTAGCATGATTGGCAATGTGATCACCAATGGTGAAGTGTGGTTCAAGTCTTCATTTGGAATTTCTGCTACTGAAAATGTGATTTTCTGCTTTTCCCATTCTTCTAAAGTTGTCATCTTTTCTTCCTCCATGATCTTTCTTCCTCTACAATCTCGCTTGTATATTTTTCCCTTCATATTACTATGAAATTCCTCAATCATTGTCTCTGTGATCATATTACATTCTTCTTTTTTGCCATCTCCATCTACTGACTTCATTTGATCTTCAAATTTTCCACAATTCCCTCAAATTTAGGCTACCACAATTCTCAAGTTCCCTGTTTCTAGCGCCAATTATGTAGTTGCAGAATAACCTACAACTACACCCTCAATAGAATTAGTAAAAACTCAAGAAGTTCTTGATGATGAATAACAATTTTCTTATTAATGTTCTCAATTAATCACAAAGAAGTATCTAAATGGAATTAGAATAGTTACAAATTTCTCTATTCTCTTTCCTCAAATATTTTCTAACACTCACTAAAAGAACCTCCCGAATTTTACATTTGAACTCCTATTTATAGTAAAATTTATACAGCTGTTCATGAGTTATGAAGTATCGCAACTCATGCTCGCACAATTACTCCATCCTCGCAAAACTTCATATTTCTCCGCGTTTCTTCTATCATCGTAACATTTTATAATTCTTTTCTCCTTTATTTATTACGATACTCGTGACCTATTATCTTGCGATATTCAGTACTTACAGAATTCACAGAGAAGAAGATAGGCAATTGCGACTCCAAGAAGAGGGTGAAAGAGAGAATCGCAGAGAAATACAGAATGACAATGAAGAAGAAGACACACAAAATCTCTCAAGACAAGAAAGGCAAGAACGCAGAAGAAGGGAAGTTGCATTAAAGAGACCAATGGAGCAAAACTCAATTGAGAATGAACAAATACTGAGGGAATTAGCAGAAATGCGAGGAATGATAAGTAATAGAAGAGAAGGAGGTAGAAGGAAACTTGATGAAGCTATTGAAGAAGCTGCGAGGACTCCATTTACTCAAGAAGTACAGTTAAGAGTAATACCTCCAAAATGCAATTTACCAGCATTAACCAGCATTTTTGATGGGACTACTTATGTTGTTCAACATGTGAAAGCTTATGTAAGATGTATGCTACAGTGGGAGAATCATGATGATGTGCTATGCAAATATTTTGCATCTAGCTTAACTGGTGAAGCATTGAAATGGTTTGAGGGATTACCAAAAAATACCATAACTTCTTTTGATCATTTACAAGCTACATTTTTAGGAGCGTATATTAGCAACAATTCATTGCGGCCAGGTATTGAAGATGTGTTTGGGTTAAAACATAGAGTTGGCGAGAGTTTGAAACACTTGACCATAAGGTGGAAATAAATGTGCAGTGAGATGGATGGAAGAGTGGATGAAAGATACCTGATCCTATCCTTCATTAATGCAATGTTTGCGACTAATTTGTTGTACATTCAAATTTTCAGAATCAAAAATACAATTACCATGACAGAATTGCGAGAGATACATGAAGAATATATTTCTTTGGAGGAGAAACAAAATGAGATGGAATCATATCCAATCGTGAATACCAGATCGCTAGCGGCAAGTGGAAGTTTGCTCCTTAAAATGATAAATAATATGGCGAGCACCTCGCAACCACAACAAGAGAAAGTGGTGATGGATAACCAACAAAAATTGGTAGCGATTGGAAATCGAGATTAAGAAGAATATGAGAGGGAAAAGAATTATTACAATCGTGGTGGAAATAATAAGATTCAAAGACTCAATCACGCACAAGAAACTTATGGTGGACAAAGGCATAATAATTTTAGAGGGCAAAGTAATCAGAGGATAGTATGGGAAGAAATCAAGATGCTACCTCTCAATACTAGATTATAAAAAATTTAGGAAGCTATCATTTTGATGGAAAACATACCATCCCCATGGAACATGGGGAAAGAACCCCATCCAAATAGCCGAAGTCAAGAATTCTGTCCTTACCATCATTTTCATGGCCATTCAATAAATGATTGTAGGAATGTAAAGAGGATAATTTTGAGAATGATTGATCAGGAGAAGATAAATCATTTTCTAGTAGGACATCCACAATCTTAACAATTATTGCCAGCACCAGAAACTCGCAGAGTGAATGCTGTAAAAGGAGCAGAAGCATTTGTGGTTGAAGTAGGGGCTAAAGAAAAAAACTTGTTCTGTAATTCTATTGTGCACTCATATAGAACTGTAGAGGATTTCCATGATAATATCTTGAGTAGAGTCTTCGCAAGAGAATGAATGGGAAAGAAATAATGAATATAGCGAGAACTTCGCCATTGGAAGAATGGCAAAAACAAACTCTTTCTTTCACTGCGCAAGATGTACCTGATATTGGCAAGAAGCATGATAACCCATTGGTCGTGAGATTGGAGATTAACCCAAAACAAATGCAAGAAGAGGATGAAGAAAATGATAGTAAATTTGAAGATTCATGGGCCATTAACAGAGTCTTAATAGATACAGGAAGCTCAGTTGATATCTTATTCTATCATACCTTTAAAACCATGGGTGGAAAGGATGAAGTTCTGATACCATCAACATACAAAATCTATGGATTTAATGGTACAGATAACAAGCCAAAAGGGGAAATTGAAATGCAAATACCGTTAAAAGGAATATCTTCAAAAATCTTATTTTGTGTGGTAGATATCGACTCACCCTACAATGCTTTGATAGGAAGACCTTGGTTACACGGGATATTGGGTGTAGCATCTACTTATCACCAGTGTATTAAATTTCCTCATCCGAAAGGTGTTGGAGTTATTAAAGGAGACTGGGGAGAAAGAAAGAAATGTTATGAAATCGATATGAAGTCTTGCGAAGAAAGAGCTGAAAAGAATAGCAATTGGAAGTGAAAAATCAAGCAACGACATAAATGTGAAAGGTTAATGATTGATGCAATAGAACGAAAAGAGGATATGAAAGCTGATGGCGAGCGTCTCGCAGAAAAAGAGACAACAGAAAAACGCATCAGAAAAGCAGAGTCAGAAAATAGTAAGTAGAGAGGTAAAATGATGAACCTTAGAGAACTCTACGAATAATTTGTTTGGAAAATATGTAATTGAACAAAATATTCTGCTTGAAAGAATCACAAAAACTTTACCAAAATGATCAAAGTTATGAAATCCTATCAGAGTTACAATACTCGCGAGAAGCGCGAATAAAATTTCGCAGAGACATAAGAATGGGACGAACCTTTATGGCGTGCACCCTAGTTCGCGAATAAAATTTCGTAAGAGGCAAATGTAAGACATAATAGTGCGTTATAAAGGGGGTATCTCTTGACATGACTCAGTGATAAGGTTATACCGCTGATGGAACTGAGTCATGCAGATGTTGGGGTTAAAGAAAACCTATATGGGAGAGAGATCTTGGATTTCCAACTATATATGGTTATACCCTGGTTGGACGACTGAGAGTCTCTTCCAAGAAGTGCAAAGTATGACCAAGGCACCGAGGTACACGGTTGAGCCAAGGGTGCCCGGAGCGTACGAAACTCTCTTTCCATCCTTGGTAAGTCTTGGCTACAATGCACTTGGACTGAAGAAAACCCCACCTAGGGTGCAGTCTTGTAACTATAAGCCATATAGGCATAAAGGACAAGAGGCTGCGAAAATAGCTGGTTGTTGGTAAATCTGGATGGGAGGATCTAGTCTTGTATGGCCGATGTGACCTCCTTGAAGGGGCAACCAGGGGGAGATAAGGGCGGAACCCTCCATTAGGGAGCTGATAAGTGTCTTAAGACGGCAATGTCATGGGGCTTTATGATCGCAAGAAAATTTAGGCCTGTCATATTATCGTGTGATATAAATGATGCAGAGGCAACAAGCCACGATAGCAATGTTAAGATGAGATCAATGGGTTTTTACATGAAAATGTAAAGACGTCCTGCGATTTCATCGCAAGACGACAATGTCACGAGGCTTTGATCTCGCGAGAAAACAATGTCATGAGGCTTTGATCTCGCGAGAAAACTTAGACTTTTCATATTGTCGCAATACAATCAAGATATAAAGATAAGACAAGATCAATGGGTCAATACATGCAAATGTAAAGACGTCCTGCGATTTTGTCGCGGAAAGAAAGAGCGTGGCAAAGTAAGACCTTTAATTAGGAAGGCACAATAAGACCACAAGATTGATGTGATAATACTTGCAGATGTTACGAGAATTGCGATTTCACGCAATTATTATTGACGGAAAGATCGCCAATATTAAGGCAAATTTTAAATTTTTATTTAATCTTTTAATCAATTTTTATATTGCAGATGAATAATAGAGGAAAGTATGGGAATGCATGAGAATGATGAAATTATTATTCATCTATCATATAAAAATTGCATAGAAACAGTACATGAGATAATTAAAAGAATAATAGTTATATTGATTGATTAACTTGCAGAAAAAGAGTTGTTTTCTGATTCTTACATGTAGAAGCAAAGAGGCAAAAGAAATTTACAAATTTAGAGAAACTAACGGCAATGTTACAGAAAAAAGAGAAGGAAAAGGAAGAACTAGTTAGATCCATCGTCATCTTCTTTATCAGACTCCTCTTCATCGTTAGATTTTTCCCTTTCATCATTGTCATCATAATCTTCTTCTTCGCCAGATTTTTCACCTTCATCATCATTATTATCATTTCCTTCCTCGTCAGAATCCTCAGCCTCACTATCAGAGATGTCGAGATTTGAAATCATTTCGGGTACTTCTTTTGCAAGATCAGGATATATAGAAGAAGAAATCCCATGGTCATTGCAAACCAAATTAACAGAATCATTGCGAACAACAATGAGAGATCTCTTGAAGTTCGTGGTAGTAATGCCAAATTGCTTCTTCAACTATGAATATTTATTATTGCGAGCAGCAAGAGTATTCGCGAGTTAATCCTTCTCCTCTTCAAGCTCCTTGATTCTTTCAAGATAACCTATCTTAGCTTCTACAAGAATATGGCAACAAGTTAGAAATTTTATAAAGAAGAATAATAAAAACAAGAAACTAGCGAGAATAAGATTAGCTAATAACCTTCTCTGTTAGAAATCATATCTCTAATTAGAGCCGCCTGTTCAACTTGAAGGCTAACATTTACACCTAAATCATTTCTGGCATTGTCAAGAACCTTCGCAGCCCAAGCAAACTCATCATCGCTATTAACGAGGAGACGAGATCCAATTTGAGTCTCCCTCGCAAGAAGATCTTCATTCTCGCGGATAAGTTTGTCTGACCATTTGAACGTCAAGAAGAGTTTTATGAAAATCTGCTAAGGTTTTAAATCCCTTTTTTATGGAAAGATCCTTCTCGTCAATAAGATCGCTATTCTTCTGCCTTAATTTATCTATTTCTTTCTTTGAATCAAAATAAAGGCGCCTATATTTGTCAGTCAAGCCTAAATTGAATCTGTGTTCAAGTTTTAAGAGATTAAACTTGGATCTAAGTTCATCTATAGAGAGGGAGTTAATCTTATCATCTACGAAATTACTTAAGGAATTATTAAGACTAGTAAGAAGAGTATGATCATCTACAGGTTCAGGGAAAGTTTGAAAGATTATACCTCGTCAGTAAGACCATAAATATCTGCAAGTTAAAAGTGATTGCTTGAATAAGCCGCGATAGAATAAAAGGAATTAAGAGAGAGGGAAATCAGTCATACCATAGAGTTGTTGGTTAGCCCTATCAAGATTAATGATCTTTTGCTTATTAACAGAAACTTCTGTCTCCAATTGTTTATTCTTCTTGCGAAGCTCTATATTTTCAGACTCTAGTTTTTCCTTATCTTGGAGAACTTTAGCTGCTTTTTCTTCAGCGTTGACGCATCTTTTATCTAAGTCAGAAGCAACATCAAAAGAATCTCTTCCAACCTGCGAAGAAAAGAAATAAATTAAAATCTAGAAATAGAGAAAATATGAACAAATTGAAGAAATGAAAACATACCAAGGCACCGAGAGAATTCAAGAGACTGGGAGTCAGCGATCTTGAGATTCCTTGGAGAGAATCATTATCCACTAAAATAGGAGCATCGCAAACTTGATCAAGGGCTTGGGATGTCTTTTAAATCATTCCATCCTTGTCATTAGAAGTCATGCTGTGGGAGATATCACTAAAAATCCTAGATAGATGAGTCATTGAAGAATCGGAAGAAGAAGAATTTCTTATTGAAGGAAAACCGCCAACATTAAACTCCTCGTCAATATCCTTATCAAGAACAACACTGGGATTCTCTGGAATTGTTTGAGGAGTTGAAGAAGAAGAAGAAGGTTGAGTTTTTTTTTCTTTAACGGAGGATCGCTAGATTCATCATTGCGAGGGGCAGAAGATATTCCCCTAGAAGAAGTAGTAGGCTTCTCCTTTACAGATTTCCCAGATGGTTCCTTTGGAGATTTCTCCTTGATTTTTGGAGGAGGCAGTGGTTATAATTCTTTGATTTCCTGCGAGCACAGATGAAGATAAGAAATAGGGGCAACAATATATTGTTAAAATTTATGGAGAAATATTTCTTACTTCATCTGTAAAAGATCTCAGATGTAGTACCAGAATATCGCTACAACGCTATTCCCGCGATATTAACAACATTTCTGCGAGCATCACTAACAATTCTTCAACGACATTTCACGAGCATTACAGAACAACTAAAAGAAATTGACAATGGAAGAAGTAAAAGAAGAACATGATTGATCCTGCGATGATCATCATACTTGCGATAAAGAAGTATTATGACGATCGCGATGAGATCGTAGAGTAGATCCGAATTAAAGGGAAATCTTAGTTGTCTTCCATTATGTATTTTCCTATATAAAGGGTTCGACTAAATCCAGAAGAGGATGATGTACTTTTGAGAGCTGAGAGAATTTTGAGGAGAGAGAAACTACAGAAAGAAAGTTGTACTTCTGAGTTTTGATATTTCTTGTAAATTTTCCTGAAAGTAAATTAATAAAAGTGTTGTTGTTCATTCACAATTATGACTTAGTTTTCATAAATTCTTGATAAGGGTGTAGTGTGGGAAATCCTGCAACTACAGCTGCGAAACGAAGCGAAAAAAATATGACTGAGGACTAAGGCATGAAGGAGTACAAGAAATTTATGATGATAGAAAAGGGATATGGTTTGCGAAGAAAATAGAATGAAGAAAAAAGGTAATGAAACAAAAAGGTAATCAGTATATTTGTTCGCAACGTATAACAAAATGTTTGCAAAAATGAGGTATTTCGCAGCATGAAAAATTTATGATGAGTTTTTTATGAATAAAAACGATTTATTGCGATCAGCTTTCATTAAAGAGAGATGCAAAAATTTATTTGTGATCAGCTTTCATAAAAGAAAGCCGCAAACTGTGATCAGCTTTCAAAAAAGAAAGAAAGCCGCAGAAATTTTACACAGGAAAACCTTTGTGACGTACACCCTAGTTCGCGAAGCAACATTTCGCAAGAGGCAAATTCCTAAAGTACGTCATTTAAGGGGGTACCTATAAGCATGGCTCAGGGGAAAGGAACACCACCACGGAACCTGAGTACATGGACATTACGGGGTACATAACCCAAAAACGGGGTACCTATCCGGGTAAGACACCTTGGATTCTCAACCTAATCTTGCGATGTAACATGATTTAGGTTGGGCGACTAAGGCATACTGTCTTTCCCAAGAAGTGCATAAAACGATCAAGGCACCGAGGTACACGGTTGAGTCAAGAGTGCCGGATGGGTTTGAAGCACATCTGCCATTCTTGACAAGTCTTGGAAAATGATGCACTTGGCCTAAAGATACCCCATAAGGTGCAACCTCGTAACTATAAGCCCTATAGGCAAAAAGGATAAGAGGTTGCGAACAAAATCTGGTTGTTGGAAAAACTGGATGGGAAGAGCTAACCTTGTATGGTCGATGTACGCTTCCTTGAAGAGGTAACCAAGGGGAAGATAAAGGGCAGCACCCTCTATTAGGGAACTGATACGTGCTATAAGACGCAAATTTCACGAGGCTTTTTGTTCGCAAGAACATATAGGCTTGTCATATTTGTACAAAAATCGTATTTCTGCGAGTAATATATATATATATATATATACTCGCAGAATTAAATACAAAGAAGTTAAGATGAGATCAATGGGTTATTACATGAAAATGTGATAACGTCCTGTGATTTCATCGCAAGAAGATAATGTCACAAGGCTGTATATTCGCAAGTATATCAGGCTTGTCATATTATCGCAAACACAAAAATATTGTTAAGATAAGGTCAAGGGGTTGAGGCATTCAAGTGCATCAACGTCCTGCGACTTTATCGCAAAAGAGGTGGCAAAGTAATACCTTTACTTAGGAAGGCATGATAAGACCACAGAAACTAATGAAGTCAATTCCGTCAATGTCATTGGAGATTCTTTATATTCTCAACAAGAATATGTATCAAGAATTCCTACCAAAAGAGACAATTTTATTCGCAATCAAGGACGGATATTTCATACTCATTAAATTCTTCAAGGGTGTTTCATAATTCTTATACTTCTTCAAGGATGTTCCATAATTCTTATACTTCTTCAACGATGTTTCATAATTCTTATACTTCTTCAACGATGTTTCATAATTTTCATACTTCTTCAAGGATGTTTCATAATTCTTTAAGGAGGTTTCATACTTCTTATACTTCAAGGGGAAGATTTTTTATTTACTTCGCAACAACCTGAAACTTCGCAACTTAAACGGAGGCAGATATTCTAATACTTACAACAACAATTGATCATCTGAAGAGCAATAATAAAGGGAAAGGGAATACTAAGCTAAGTCTTTAAGATATATTATTTCTCTTCATATGATCAAGTTATGCAAGTAAGTAAAGTATTCAAGTAAAGAAAGATCAACTCATTGTAGGTACCGAATATCGCAAGACATTAGCTTACGAACATCGTAATAAATATAAGAGAAAATAGTTACAAAACAATGCGATGATAGAGGAAGCACGGGGAAGTATGAAAGATTTGCGAAGATAAAATAATCTCACGAAGATGTGTTGCGATACATCGCAACACATATACAGTTGCACAAATTTTACTATAAAAAGGAGTTCAAATGTAAAATTCGGGAGGTTCTTTTAATAAGTGTTAGAAAATATCTTAGGAAAGAGAATAGAGAAAGTTGTAACTATTCTAGTTCCATTTAGATACTTTTATGTAATCAATTGAGAGAATTAATAAGAAAATTGTCATTCATCATCAAGAACTTCTTAAGTTTTACAAATTCTACTGAGGGTGTAGTTGTAGGTAATTTTTCAACTACATAATTGGCGCTAGAAACAGGGACCTGGGGATTGTGAGAGCCAAAATTTGAAGGAATTGTGGAAAATTTGAAGATCAAATGGATTCAGTAGATGGAGATTGCAAAAAATAAGAATGTAATATGATCACAAAGACAATGATTGATGAATTTCATAATAACATGAAGGGAAAGATATACAAGCAAGATTGTAGAGGAAGAAAGATCATGGAGGTGGAGAAAATAACAACTTTAGAAGAATGGGAAAAACAAAAAATCACATTTTCAGTAGCAGATATTCCAAATGAAGACTTGAACCACACTTCACCATTGGTGGTCACAGTTCCGGTCATGCGAGAAGAGAAGAAAGCTATAGAAAAATGGAAATTAAACCGAATCTTGATCGATACAGGGAGTTCTGTTAATATCATATTCTATCATGCACTTAAGGGATGGGAATTAAAGATGAAGAAATCACAAATTCAAAATGTCTTATTCATGGATTGGGAAAATCTACAACAAAATCTAAAGGGGAAATAGCGCTTCGAATATTGCTAGGAGAAATCGAAACACATATAGTCTTATGTGTGATAGATATGGAATCTCCATATAATATGCTGATAGGAAGGCCATGGATTCATGCGATCAAAGCTGTTAATTCAACATTACATCAGAAAATCAAATTTCCTACACCAAATGGAATACAGGAATTAAAAGGAGATCTTGATAGTGCAAAATTTTGTTATCAGATTGAAGTAAAGCAGTATGGAGGGAGAGCAAGAAAGAAACTATTTCGCAGAAAACTTGCGAAGGAAGCAAAAAAGGAAGAAGAATTCAGAGTGTATACAATAAGAGCAAAGGAAGGGAGAGGAATACCAAGTGAGATTCCAGAAAAGGAAGGGGAACCAGTGAAAATAATCAAAGAACCAACACCTATGGGGGAGCAAAGTCCCAGCTATGTCGCAGCTGAACCAACCAAAGAAGTAAATATTGGAAAAGAGGAGCCTTTATTCTTTCGAATTGGAACTAATATGGATGAAGAAGAAGAGAAGAGAACTATTGATCTCTTGCGAGAATATAAATATATATTCGCAGGAAGTGTAGATGAGATACTAGGAATTGATCCATCAGTGGCGTGTCATAGATTGAACATAGATAAAAACATAAGACCATTCAAACAAAGAATAAGGAAGATCTCACAAAGTTATCATGCACAGATAGAAGAAGAATTACAAAAGATGCTGGATGCAGGAATCATAAGGAAGCGAAATACCCAGAATGGATTGCGAATATGGTCATTGTTCGAAAAAGAATAAAGGGATAAGAATTTGTATAGATTTCTGATCTAAACAAAGCTGTCCCAAAGACAGTTTCCCATTACCAGACATACCACAAATGGTAGAATCAGCTGCAGGACATGATAGAGTCACTTCACTTGATGGATATAAAGGGTATAATCAAATATCACTCGCAAAAGAAGATCAAGAACATACTGCCTTTTTTGCTCCAAGAGGTTTATATTGTTATGTGAAGATGCCATTTGGTTTGCGAAATGCGGGTGCTACATATCAACGAATGGTTGAAAAGGTGTTCGCAAAGTGGATACATAAAACTTTGGAAGTATATGTAGATGATATGTTGATAAAAATCAAAGAAGCCAAAGATCATGTGCAAGATTTGAAGGAAATATTTGAACAAATGAGAAAGTTCAACATCAAATTAAATCCTGAAAAATGTATAATTGGAGTTGCGTCTGGAAAATTCTTGGGATATATAGTATCAAAGGAGGAAATACAAGTTGATCCAGAAAAAGTACAAGCAGTTCGTGACATGCCAACACCTGCAACGGTAAAGGAAGTACAAAAGCTAAATGGACTCTTGGCTTCACTCGGAATATTTATTTCGCGAATGTCAGATAAGTGCAAACATTTTTTCAACATACTTAAGAAGGGAGCAAAATTCAAGTGGACTGATGAATGTGAAAAAGCTTTTCAAGGAATCAAAGAATATCTCACAAATACATCCATATTACAGAAACCAGAGAAAGACGAAGAATTATTGGTATACCTCGCAACAACTCCATATGCTCTAAGCGCAGTTCTGTTGCGAACAAACGCAGGAATAGAAAGGCCCATTTACTACATTAGTAAAACTTTTAACGCAGCAGAGAAAAATTATTCTAAAATGGAGAAGTTAATCTTAGCCCTTGTTTATGCATCATTCAAGTTACGAATATACTTCCAAGCACATGTGATAAAAGTGGTAACAAAAGTCCCAATTGAATCAATCATGAAGAACACAAAAAGGTCAGGAAGAATAGAAAGGTGGAATACCCAAGTAAACCATTACAAGATAAAATACGAAGTATTATCATCACAAAAATCACAAGTCGTCGCAGATTTCTTGGCGGAATTTTCTTTGGAAGAAGATGAAGCAGTAGAAGAAATGATGGATGTTGAAGAAGAATTTGGGAATCCAAAAGACTTGTTAACAGAACCAAATAGATGGGAAATTTTAGTAGATGGATCATCCAACAGCGAGGGGAATGGAATAGGAGTTGTGTTGATTTCACCAGAAGGAGAAAGAACAGCATTCTCATTCAGACTAGAATTTGCATCCACGAACAATGAAACCGAGTACGAAGCTGTAATGCATGCATTGAAGATCGCAATAGAAAAGAAGCTTGAAAGTATAAGGATAACAAGTGATTTGCAGCTGGTAATTTGTCAAATTAAAGGGGATTATACCACAAATGAGTCTTCTTTGAAGAAATACAAGAAACTCGTTGAGGAATTATCTGCGAAGATACCAAAATTAAAATGGAGACATATAACAAGGAAATACAATCGACTCGCAGATGCTTTTGCATTCATTCCAAGTATGATGACAAATCCTAATACAAGAAATATCAAAATCCAAACAATTCAACACCCATCAGTGGACAAAGAAAAAGAAATTGAGGAGGCAGTTGCGATGGAAGTAGAAAGGGAATTACCAAACAACATCGCAGATTGGAGAAAGGAAATTCATGCATATCTTGCAACAGGAGAAATATCCAGGAACAGACTAGAAGCACATAAATTAAAGAGTCGTGCAACAAACTATGAGTTGCGAGAAGGAATTTTATACAGAAAATCTTTCAGTGGACCACCTCTCAGGTGTTTAACTCTTGAAGAAGGAGAAAAAATATTGAAGATGTTACATGGAGGAGAAGCTGGTAATCATAGTGGGGGAAGATCTCTAGCGTATAGAGCAAAGATACAAGGATATTACTGGCCTTATATGCATACAAACGCAAAATTGTTCGTACGAAGATGCAAGGAATGTCAACGACATGGTAAAAGAATTCATGCACCAGGGGAAAAATTAACTTCTTCAACAAGTTGCTGGCCTTTTGGGAAATGGGGGTTGGATATTGTTGGACCATTTTTACCTGGATCCGGACAAAGACGATACTTGATAGTCACAACAGATTATTTCACGAAGCTCGAAAAATTAAAAGCAGTACAGCATATTCGTGATAAAGATGTTTTTACGTTCATATTTGAGAACATCATTTGCAGGTACGGAGTTCCAGCACAGTTAGTATCTGATAATGGAAAATAATTTGAAGGGTAGAATATAGAGATGTTACTCAGTGCTTTTAGGATAAAATGTGGGAAGTCAACTCCGTTATATCCACAAGCTAATGGACAGGCAGAGAAAACAAATAAAACATTCGCAGATACAATCAAAAAGAAATTAGAAGGACATCTCAAAGAGTGGTGCGAGCAAGTACCTAGTGCAGTTTGGGAATACAATACAACTAGAAGAGAGGCAACTGGAATGTCTCCTTATTGCTTAACATATGGAGTAGAAGCAGTATTACCAACAGAGGTTGTAATTCCGACAACAAAGAAAGAAGCTTGGGAAAGAAATTTAAGTGCAGTGGTGATATTAAGTGAACTGGATGATTTGGAAAAAAAAAAGAGAAAAGGTGTTGCACCATATGAAAATTTATCAGGAACGATTATCTCGAGAGTATAACAAGAGAGTCATTGAGCGTGAATATCAACCAGGTGATTTGGTCATGCGAGAAACACCTCCGTATCAGAAAGAAAATGGAGGAAAATTAGCACCAAAATGGGATGGACCATATGTTATCAAAGAGGTTGTGGGAAGTGGAGCTTATCGGCTGATGGATCCAGAAGGGAGAGACATGGGTTTGAGACTTGGTAGACCTTGGAATAGACTGTATTTGAAAAGGTATTATCCATAAAACTCATGATAAATTTTACGAATATTGTTTGCTCGCAGGAAATTTGCAAAAGTTACGAATTTCAAAATTTTTATTGCGATTAACTTTCATTAAAGAAAGACGCACACATTAATTTGCGAATAAAAGACCGCAATCTGTGATCAGCTTTCAAAAAAGAAAGAAAGCCGCAGAAATATTACACAGGCAAACCTTTGTGGCGTACACCCTAGTTCGTGAAGAAACATTTCGTAAGAGGCAAAGTCCTAAAGTGCGTCATTTAAGGGGGTACCTATAATCATGGCTCAGGGACACCGGAAAACCACCAAGGAACCTGAGTACATGGAACTTTACGGGGTACAACCCAATAACGGGGGTACCTATCCGGGTTAGACACCTTGGATTCTCACCTAATCTTGCGACATTACGCAATATTATGCGATGTAACATGATTTAGGTTGGGCGACTAAGGCATACTGTCTTTCCCAAGAAGTGCAGAAAACGATCAAGGCGCCGAGGTACACGGTTGAGTCAAGAGTGTCGGGTGGGCTTGAAGCACATCTTCCATTTTTGACAAGTCTTGGAAAATGATGCACTTGGCCCAAAGATACCCCATAGGGTGCAACATCGTAACTATAAGCCCTATAGGAAAAAAGGATAAGAGGTTGCGATCAAAAGTTGGTTGTTTGCAGAACCGGATGGGAAGAGCTAACCTTGTATGGTCGATGTACGCTTCCTTGAAGAGGCAACCAAGGGGAAGATAAAGGGCAGAACCCTCCATTAGGGAGCTGATACGTGCTATAAGACGCAAATGTCACGAGGCTTTTTGTTTGCAAAAACATAAAGGCTTGTCATATTTGTGAAACAACTGAATTTCTGCAAGCATTCTAAAATATATATATATATATATATATATATATACAGAAAAAGAGAACTCGCAGAACATAACAAAGAAGTTAAGATGAGATCAATAGGTTATTACATGAAAGTGTAAAAACGTCCTGCGATTTCATCGCAAGACGATAATGTCACGAGGTTGTATATTCACAAGAATGTTCAAACTTGTCATATTATCGCAAATACAAAAATATTGTCACAAAAGAGGTGGCAAAATAAGACCTTTACTTAGGAAGGCATGATAAGACCACAACAATTAATGAAATTTATTCCATCAATATCATTGAAGAATTTTTACAAGAATATATATCATGAAGTTTTGACAAAGAAGGCAATTCCGTCAATATCATTTAAGAATTTTTACAAGAATATATATCACGAAGACATAACAAAAGATGCGATTTTACTCGCAATCAAAAACAAATAGTTCGTATTCATTAAATTTTACGAGGATTACATACTTCTTATACTTCTTGATACATTGATTATTTCTCCATAATTTGAATACTTCTTATAATTCTTCAAAAATGTCTCATATTTATTATATTTCTTCAACGGATATTTCACATTTAGTAAATTTTGCGAAGGTTAAATACTTGTTATACTTCTTCATACATTGAATAATTCTTATACTTCTTCATACGTTGGATAATTCTTCACGGATTGAATACTTCTAATACTTCTTCAAAGATATTTTATACTTCTTAAGGATATTGAGCTAAAGATAGACAACAATTCTTCATCTGAATACCTTCGCAATTGGGCTAAAGATATTGAGCTAAAGAATACTTCACAAAGAGAAGGTATTCTTAAGGATATCAGAGGCAGTCAAATTTTAATGAATACCTTCTCTTTGTGAAGTAAGAAATTGAGCTAAAGATAGACAACAATTCTTCATTTGATCCATCGTATTATCAAAACCATCACCAACTAATCCTTTAAGTCTAGATTGAAGCTTTCGATCTTTAGAAAGAAGAAAAATTTTATCCTTCGCTAGTTTGGCATTAAGACTTTTTAGTTCAGAATAATCTTCTTCAAGTTGATTCTTCTTGTAGTTGCAGAATAATCTACAACTACACCCTCAATAGAATTAGTAAAAACTCAAGAAGTTCTTGATGGTGAATGATAACTTTCTTATTAATTCTCTTAGTTGATTACATAGAATTATCAAAATGGAACTAGAATAGTTACAACTTTTTCTATTCTCTTTCCTAAGATAATTTCTTACACTCACTAAAAGAACCCTCCAAAATTTTACATTTGAACTCCTATTTATAGTAAAACTTATACAGCTGTATATGAATTGCGAAGTATCACAATTCATCCTCGCAAAATTATTTCATCCTCGCAAAACTTCATATTTCCCCGCACTACTTCTATCATCGTATCATTTTATAACTCTTTCCTCCTTTATTTATTACAATACTCGTGAACTATTATCTTGCGATATTCAGTACCTACATCTTGCCTCTTCTCATGTCAATTCTACGAAGAAGAAATGTCATGAGAATCTCTATTCTCGTAAATTTAGTGTAGTTATTACCACCCATCAAGTTCGCAACACGTCTTTTTACTTTTCCCTTACCTTTTTGACACGTTTCTTCGTAACCGTTCTTTTCAACCGTTCACGCTTACTCGTATTAATGAGTTTCTATCTTCATCAAACTTTCTCTATTTATAAATATTATCCTTTGTTTTTGCTTTTTATTCTCTTATCTTATTCATCTTCTTCACCATTTCTGCCTCTGCAATCTTTTTTATCTTTTTTCCTTTCTATTTTCCATCTTATATTCAATGGCACCAAAGAAGAAAACTATTGAACAGATTAATGCGGAACTTGCTGATAGGGACCTCATTCTCTCTGAGATTGAAGGTTATGATAATAAATCTTCTCTCTGTGTGAAGCTCTTTACCAACTATGTTTGGGATGATCAGAAAATTTTAATCTCACGAGGTCAAATCCTCGCAGGTCTTCCTCTTCCTCTATTCTATGAAATTATTTCCCACCCCAATTTTTCTTGTGCCATTTACAAATTGACTGGTGATTGTATTCGCCTCTTAGTTGAATTCGCAAATCGTGCCGCTTTTGGGAAATATTTGTATTCAGTTGATCTTAGGAAACCTGGATTTGAAAATATAGAAATTGTTGCTGTGAATTATACAGTTGAGGGTTTCTTCAAAAATTACACACTAATTCCTGCGAGGAAAGAAAATAATCGTTGGGGTGTTCGTCTTCATCGTAAAGCTAATATCGCAGCTGATGATCTTCTCATGCACGATATTGATTATGCCTCAGGAAATAATAAGACACCTCGTCGTTCTAATGATGAATATTGGTATAAGTACCCTTTAATATTATCGGGTTCTTATATTTCTGGGATAGTAGAACTTCCTGCGAACCTTAAGAAACCGCCATTATCAACCTTGGGTTTATAGAAATGTATGTACTTCCATCTCCTTATCTTTTTGTTACCCTTTAATTTCAAATAAGGTAATAAACATTCTTGTATTTTTCTAAACAATATATTGTTGCCTCTGTTTCTTATCCTTATTTGAATTTGCAGGTTCCACTTCTTCCTGAGATTGCTGCGAGTGAAAATAAGAGTTCTACTTCTTCTAAAAGGTTTACTGCAAGACAACAAACTCTTCGTTCTGCGAAGGTTACCCAAGCTTCTAGTATTCAAGATGATGCTCTTCTCAAAGGGAAAAGGAAACTTCAAGATGTTGTTTATGAGAGGAGGAAAAAGAAGAAACTCTCAACCAAGTCTCATTCCAACGTAATTTCTTCTAATGAGAATATTGAGGAAGATCTTGGTGATGAAGATGATAAGTTTCCTGAGAAGGACTTTAGTTCTAATTTCGATACCCTTTCTGACGAAGGAGATAATGATGATGATGTTGATGAAGATAAAAATGAAGATTGCAGTATCCCAGAAACTTTTGCCTCAGAAATGGTTAGCATTTCTGAGGCTTTCCTCCATTCTTCTCGTGGATTAGGAAATTCTCCTATAGCGAATGCTCGCAAACTTATTGCGAAGGCTTGTAAAGTTCCTACTGTAATTGATAATAACTCCCTCAAAGGCATTTCAAGATTCGTCTCTCCTGCTTCGTTATATGCTTTAGGTAGCATGGTAAGTTTCTTCTCTATTCCTTGTTTATTTCCCTTATTTTGTTGATTTCTAACCCCTTTTTCCTTACTTAGGTTGGAAGAGTTAGTTGTGCAGCTGCTTCTGATTGGGAAAGACGTCATTCTATTGCTGAGAAGAAAACTTTGAATCATTGTAAGAAGTTAGAGGTTGAAATTTCAAATCTCCGTCAGAAAGTAGAGGATTTAAGTATTGATAATGCAGAATTAACATCCCGTCACGAAGATAATCCACAATCTGCGAGCATCGCAATTGATAATTCTTCTCTTCTTGAGGAGAATAATCAATTAAAGCTTGAAAATTCTTCTCTTCGTAATGATAAGAAGCAATTAGAAGGTAAATTCTTTGCGATTGTAATTATTTTGATTACTTTTCCTTCGTAAATTGCTAACCAATTCCTTAATTTCTCTCCTTGCTGCAGAAAATTATGCGAAGATGAATAACGATCTGGAAACTACCCTTGCTAACCGTAATAAGAAAATTTCTGATTTGAGATCTCAGCTTCTAATTTCCCAGCATAACCATAGTTTATATGTCAAACGTTTTCGAGCTAAGATGACTCGCAAGATTTGCGAAGATAATGAAATTCCTCTCAAGAAGTATCATACGCTCATTTCCGAAGAAATTCCTGAAGATACTCCATATCTGGAAATCTCTGATATTGAAGTTGAAGATGATAGTGAAGTTGAAGAAGAAAATCATTTTGATGGGAATAGATCGCCTTGAAAAATAACTTCACTCTTTTTTGTATGTCTGTTCTGTAACTTCACTCTTTTTTGTATGTCTGTTCTGTTTCTTTTCAATACAACACTTTCTTCTTGATTGCACTTTTAATCAATCCAACAATTTCTTTTTCAAAACTTAATTTGAATTAATCTTTCTTTGATTGATTGTTTCCCTTATTCGCATAACTTGATCATGTGGAGAGAAATAATATATCTTAAAGACTTAGCTTAGTATTCCCCTTCCCCTTATTATTGCTCTTCAAATGATCAACTATCGCTGGAAGTATTAGAATATCCTTCTCAATTTATCTTACGAAATTTCGTCTTATTGTGATTATGAATAAAAAGTCCTCCCTTTGAAGTATAAGAAATATAAGCCTTTTGCCTTTTGCAGAATGTTACGAAGTAAATAATAAATCTCCCTTTGAAGTATAGGAAGTATGAAGTATACGAAATATGAAATATGAAATACCCTTAAGAAGTATAAGAAGTATAAAATATCTTTGAAGAAGTATTAGAAGTATTCAATTCATGAAGAATTGCCCCATATATGAAGAAGTATAAGAATTATTACTCACTGTATGAAGAAGTATAATAAGTACTTAACCTTCGCAAAATTAAATATCCCTTGAAGAAGTATAATAAATATGATATATTCTTGAAGAAGTATAAATAGTATTGAATTTGTGGAGAAATATTCAATATATGGAGAAGTATAAGAAGTATGTAATTCTCGTAAAATTTTACGAGTATGAACTTATCTGTATTTGATTGCTATCAAAATCGTATCTTTTGTTAAGTCTTCGTGAAAATTCTTCAATGATGTTATCTTCTTTGATAGGATTTCTTGTAAAAATTCTTCAATGATATCGACGAAGCTGTCTTCTCTTCAAAACTTCATGATGTATATTCTTGTAAAATTTCTTCAATGATATCGACGAAGTTGTCTTCTTTTCAGATCTTCATAATGTATATTCTTGTATAATTTCTTCAATGATTTTGATGAATTTCATTAATTTCTATGGTCTTATCATGCCTTCCTAAGTAAAGGTCTTATTTTGCCACCTCTTTTGTAGTAAATTTTTGTATTTGCGATAATATGACAAGCCTGAACATTCTTGCGAACATACAACCTCGTGACATTATCGTCTTGCGATGAAATCGCAGGACGTTTTTACACTTTCATGTAACAACCCATTGATCTCATCTTAACTTCTTTGTTTCATTCTGCGAGTTCTTTTTGTATGTTTTCCTTCTCTTTTTTTTTTTTTTTGGATGCTCGCAGAACTTCATTTGTTGCACAAATATGACAAGCCTTTATGTTTTCGCAAACAAGAAGCCTCGTGACATTTGCGTCTTATAGCACATATCAGATCCCTAATGGAGGGTGCTTCCATTTATCTTCCCCATGGTTGCCCCTTCAAGGAAGCGTACATCGACCATACAAGGTTAGCTCTTCCCATCCGGTTCTGCCAACAACCAGCTTTTGATCGCAACCTCTTATCATTTTTGCCTATAGGGCTTATAGTTACGAGGTTTCACCCTATGGGGTATCTTTGGGCCAAGTGCATCATTTGCCAAGACTTGTCAAAAATGGAAGATGTGGTTCAACCTCACCCGGCACTCTTGACTCAACCGTGTACCTCGGCGCCTTGATCGTTTTCTGCACTTCTTGGGAAAGACAGTATGCCTTAGTCGCCCAACCTAAATCCTCTTACACCGCATTTTATATTGCATAATGTCGCTAGATTAGGTGAGAATCCAAGGTGTCTAACCCGGATAGGTACCCCATTATTGGGTTGTACCCCTAAGTTTTTACCATGTACTAAGGGTCCTTGGTGGTGTTCCGGTTACCCTTAGCCACGTTTATAGGTACCCCCTTAAATGACGTACTTTAGGACTTTGCCTCTTACGAAATATAGCTTCGCGAACTAGGGTGTACGCCACAAAGGTTTGCATGTATAAAATTTTCTGCGGCTCTCTTTCTTTTTTGGAGGCTGATCACAGATTGCGGTCTTTTATTCGCAAATTAATGAAATTTTAATCGCAATATAAATTCTGAAATTCGTAACTTTTCCCAATTTCCTGCAAGCAAACAATATTCGTAAAATTTATCACGAAATAAAAAATTTGTTTTGCAACATACCTTATTTCTACGAGCAAACATACTGATTACCTTTTTATTTTATTATTTTCCTTCTGCTTTCTTCGCAAATCACAACCCCTTATTATCATCGTAAATTTCTTGTATGATTATCATCGTAATTTTATTCTTTTTTGCCTTAATCCTCCGCCATTAAATTTTCACTTCTTTTCACAGCCTTTGCTCTTTTTCTCCAATTTTCCTTCTCAGTAGTTTTTCCTTCGCAAACTTCTACTTCTGTATCGTAACATTTCTTTCCCTCAGCCCAATCACCCTTGATAATTCCAATACCCTTCATATGAGGAAACTTTATGCACTGATGTAAAGTGGAAGCTACGCCTAGAATTCCATGAAGCCATGGTCTTCCTATCAAAGCATTATATGGTGATTCGACATCAACAACGCAGAACAGAATTTCAGTTCGCATTCCACTTAATGGAATTCGCATGCTCACTTCTCCTTTGGGCTTGTTAGCAGTTCCATTAAAACCATAAATTCTGTAAGTAGAAGGTATTAAATCTGCATCTTTTCCCCCCCATAGTTTTGTAAGCAGAATAGAAGAGGATATTGACAGAACTTCCCATATCAATCAAAATCCTATTAAGACCAATTGATTCTTCCTCCATATCATCTTCGTTTTCCTCCATATTCATGTAGATTGCTAATCTTACTACCAATGGATTATCATGTGCTTCATAACCTTCTGGAATTTCAGTGGCTTCAAAAGAAATTTCACGTTTCTGCCAATCTTCAAGTCGTGAAATTTTTGCGATGTTCATTACTTCCTTTCCTTCACCATCCCTCTCATATACCCTGCTTAAAACATTATCATGAAAATCCTCTATGTTTTTATATGAATGAACGATGGAATTACAGAAAACATTCCTTGCTTTTGATCCCACTTCTATATGTAGGATTTCTTCTCCCTTTTCTTGTGTTGTGTTCTCCCTGCAAGTTATGGCTGGAGCCTGTGGTAATTGTTGCGACTGTGTCTGCTTAAGTAAAAATTGTTTTAGTTTTCCTTGATCAATCATTCGTAAAATTATCCTCTTGATATTATGGCAATTATTTGTAGAATGTCCATGAAAATGATGATATGAACAAAATTCATGACTTCTTGGACCCATTGGTGGTTCCTTTCCCATGTTCCATGGAGTTGGTATATGCTCTACCAGGATAATTGCTTGCCATATCTTTTCTACACTTGTATTCAAAGGTGGAAACTTTATCTCTTCCCTTACCATTCTTTGACCTCCTTGACCGTTGTTATAATTTTGTCTCTGGTTCCCTTGTCCAAAATAATTTTGCCTTTGTCCCCCATAATTTTCTTGTTGCTGATCTAATCTTGGAATTTGGTTATTTCCTATTCGATTATAGAAATTCCTCTCTCTATCATACTCTTCTTGATCTCTACTACCCATTGCTACCATTTTTGGCTGGCTATCATTGATTTTCTTCTCTTCTGAAATTTTCGAAGAAGTTTGTGAGGATGTTTGCGAAGTACCTGCTACTACATTGATTATTTTGGGAAGTAAATTTTCTCCTCCATCTTGATTGCTAGTGTTTGCTACTGGATATGATTCCATACTGTTTTGTTTTTACTCTAGTGTAATGTATTCTTCTTGCAATTCTCGTAACTCTGTCATCATTATGGAATTCTTTCTTCTGAAGATTTGAACATATAATTGTTCAGTTGCGAACATCGCATTTATGAAGGATAGAATCAAGTATCTCTCATCCACGCGCCCTGCCATATCACTGCACATAGTCTTCCATCGTCTTACCAAATGCTTCAAACTTTCACCCACTCTTTGTTTTAAACCAAATACATCTTCAATACCAATCCGTGAAGAGTGATTTGTGATATATGCTCCAAGGAAAGTTGCTTGCAAATGACTGAATGGCGTAATAGTGTTCTTAGGGAGTCCTTCGAACCACTTTAAAGCTTCCCCTGTTAAACTCGATGCGAAGTACTTGCATAACACAGCATCATGATTCTCCCATTGTAACATGCATCTTATGTATGCTTTAATGTCTTTGAATAGCACATGAAGTCCCATCAAAGATACTGGTAAGTGTGGGCAAATTGCATTTTGGTGGAATTCCTCCCAATTGTACTTCTCTAGAAAATGGAGTCCTCGCAGCTTCTTCTATTGCTTCATCTAATTGCCTTCTATCTCCTCCTCTTCTATTGTTTATCATCCCTCTCATTTCTGCTAATTCTCGAAAAATCCGTGCATTTGCCTCAGAACTCTCATCCATTGGTCTTTTTAATGCAGCTTCTCTTCTTCTACGTTCTTGCGCTTCCTCCCTTGCGATCCTTCGCATTCTATCATATTCTTCATTAATGTTTTCATTTGCATAATTTTGCAAATATCTTCTTTCTAAATTATCATAATTGTTCAGTCGCAGAGCATCTTGGAATTCTTGTTCTTCCCTTTCTATTCTTCTCATTCTTCTCATGCGAATATCAGGAATTTCTTCTTCTTCATTTCTCCTCCTTCTGTGATTTATTTCTTCTTGATTTACTTGTACTCTGATTCGAGAGTTTGTTTCATTCCTTTCCACTTCTGTTTGTTGATTTACAATTCTTCTCTTAATTCTTTCATACTCAACATTTTGTTTGTTACGAGCCTCTTCATATCTTCTTACTCCATTCTCGTGATTGTTTTGATGTACTGTTTGTTGTCTCTCAGTTTCTTCCATAAGTTGTTGTTCTTCCTCTCGATTCTGATTGTTTTCTCTAGGATTTGTCCTTGTTCGTAAATTCTCCATGTTTTGTTCGTGGTTTGGTATTAAAATGAAACGATTCTCTTTATTTCTTTCACCTTGATTCTGCGCTTGTTCTTGCATATTATTTTCATTATTGATTATCGGTGAATTTTGTCCTTCTCTTTCTGTCCTAACATTTGATCTTGCAACACTTTGAGATTTCCTTCTTTGTAGCATCTCATTTTCCATCCTCAATTCTTGATTTTGTCTTGTTAAATTGGCACGTTCTTCAGCTTCGATCATTCGTTCTTTTTGGATTCCTTGTCTCAATGTTTCTAACATCTCCCTTTCTCTTTCAAGAATTGTTCCTCCCATCAATCTCCCATTTTCTATGATTTGTGGTTCTCTATCTTCTTCTTCTGGTGTATCAGTTCTCCAAGTGTGTATACTCATTCGATCATGATCTATTATTTGTTGAGCTTGATTTCTTCGATTACTTCTTCTCCTACTAGGTTCTCCTGTTATATTTGCTTATCCTCCTGCGAGTCTTACACTTCTTCTTACTTTAGTTAATGGTTCTGATGTGTTTCTTCTTCTTGTCATTTTTCTGGTACAGGAATTCTTCAAGTCCCTGTTTCTAGCGCCAATTATGTAGTTGCAGAATAATCTACAACTACACCCTCAATAGAATTAGTAAAAACTCAAGAAGTTCTTGATGGTGAATGATAACTTTCTTATTAATTCTCTTAGTTGATTACATAGAATTATCAAAATGGAACTAGAATAGTTACAACTTTTTCTATTCTCTTTCCTAAGATAATTTCTTACACTCACTAAAAGAACCCTCCAAAATTTTACATTTGAACTCCTATTTATAGTAAAACTTATACAGCTGTATATGAATTGCGAAGTATCGCAATTCATCCTCGCAAAACTTCATATTTCCCCGCACTACTTATATCATCGTATCATTTTATAACTCTTTCCTCCTTTATTTATTACGATACTCGTGAACTATTATATTGCGATATTCAGTACCTACACTTCTTAGTACTTAAGATTATATTCTTATTAAGAAGGGACTTCTTCTCAACGGTAAAAGAACTTCTCTCTGCATCTGAAGACTTCTTTATTTCCTCAAGTTCACCTTTTAACAAAGAAAGAAGATTTTCTTGATCACAACATTTATTCTGAAGAGTGTTTAATTGTTGCGAATAAACGGTCATTGTATTCAAATACGAGCATTTCTATTCTGATAAGGTTTCGTTCTCTTCTAATAAGGTTTCTATTCTCAAGCCGACTTTAGTTAAATAAGAAGTAAGTTGAGATATTTCATCATTCAAAAAATTTAGGTCGTAAATCAGATGGGTATTCTCTTGAAAAAGGGCATCAAAATTATCAAGAGCACACGAATGAAGATCATATAAGTGGGATAATTGGTTCAAGAGGTTTGCATGCTTGGATTGATATTCTGTTGCATCTGATTCATGGCGAAGTACCAAACTTCTACATTTCTGGATGGATTCTATAAAGGGGAATGGGTTTTAACGGGTGTTTCAAACATATGAAGAATATAAGTAAACAAAAGGGGAAAATATGAAGATAGTAATCATACCTTTTAATTCATCATTCCTTTTGAGAAGGATCGCACAATCAAGAGAATCATTTTGAAGTTGATGATTCTATTTACGGAGATTCTCACACTCTGCTCTTGAAGACTTCAGAGATTGGCGAAACAATTCAACTTCTTTTTCCAAGGATTGATGTGAAATTGAAATATCAGGATTGATGAAACTATTTAGCGTTTCGCAAAACTCATACTGCGAACGAACATTAGTAGACTTCGTAGTACTATTCAAAACTTCAAATAACATTCGGAAAGTTGAATAAATTCCATCTCGAATTTCTTGAGGAAGAGGAGAAGAATTTGAAGGAATAAGAGCAAGTTGTAAATTGTCTGGGGCAACAGCACTCAAAGGATTGGGAGTTAAGATAGGTTTTCAAGAGAAGAGGTTGAAAAAGTATTTTGCGAAGGTTGATCCTGAAGAAGTGTTGATAAATTGACATTGGTGGGAGACTGAAAATTGGGTAATGGAGTAGAGGCAGGAGTTTGCGAAGAAGTGCTTTCACGAGGAGGAGAGGGAAATTCCTTATCAACCTCAGGAAGGAAGTCATCAATTGAAATTATTGGTGTGGGTTTAGTCACTCTTAGATCTCTTATTGGGGTTTGATTTTTCACCAACCTACGTATCAAAATGTAGATTAAAAAACTGAGGCAACAATATATTGTTTAAAAAAGAAGACAGAGTATTTTAACTACCTTTTGATTCTCGGATTTCCTTCTTCGAAGATTAGGTCTTGAATTTCTGGTTGGAGGTTTCACCTGAGGAATAGTTTTGCTGAAACAAACCAAAATCAAACAATAAATTATACAGAAATCAAAGAGGAAAACAAGTGAAAGACGCGGAAGATAGAAGAAAATTACCTTGGAGAACTCATGATGATATAAACAGGAAGAGAAAAATGGTAATGGAGAGTGTGATAAGAAGATAAAATTGCAGAAGTAAAAAGAGAAAGTAAGAAAAAGATAAGGAAGAGAATATAAAAGAGTTTATATAAGGGAATAGCTAGAAAAGGACGGTTACAAAAGATGTGTCCAAATTCTAAAAGAATAAGTAACGGTTATGTTCTCACGATCATTCTTCTTCGCAGAATTGACATGAGAAGAGGCAAGATGTAGGTATCGAATATCGCAAGATATTATCTTACGAACATCGTAATAAATATAAGAGGAAAAAGTTACAAAACAATGCGATGATAGAGGAAGCACGGGGAAGTATGAAAGATTTGCGAAGATAAAATAATCTCACGAAGATGTGTTGCGATACTTCGCAACACATATACAGTTGCACAAATTTTACTATAAATAGGAGTTCAAATGTAAAATTCGAGAGGTTCTTTTAATAAGTGTTAGAAAATATCTTAGGAAAGATAATAGAGAAAGTTGTAACTATTCTAGTTCCATTTAGATACTTTTATGTAATCAATTGAGAAAATTAATAAGAAAATTGTCATTCATCATCAAGAACTTCTTAAGTTTTACAAATTCTACTGAGGGTGTAGTTGTAGGTAATTCTGCAACTACACTCATCATCGCAAATTAAGACATTGATACTAATTAAGTTGCGAAAAGAAATTGCTGGTTGATTAAAAGTGCAGGAAAGAAGAAAAGATTGTACTCAAACAAACAAGAAGAAAAGAATTAAAGCAAATATACAGGAAGGAATAAAGATACTCTGTGGGAGATTTATCTTCATCAAAATGATCTTCTCTTTCTTCTTCGGAGATATCATCTTCAACTTCACTATCAGAGATATCCAAATCTGGGGTATCATCAGGGATTTTTTCAGAAAGGAGTGTTTGATACTTAGTGAGAGGAATTTGATTGTCTTCACAAATCCTGCGAGTCATCATAGCTCGGAAACGTTTGATGTTTAAGCCATGGTTGTTTTGAGAAATTTGATGTTGAGACTTTAAATCAGAAATCTTCTGATTACGCGCAACGAGAGTAGCTTCCAGCTCTTCAATCCTCTTCGTATAATTTTCTTCAGCATTTACATAGAAAAAGGATAAGTAAGAAATAAGAGAATAAAGAGTAAGGAAATAAATTAAGGAATTAATTAGCAAATTATGGAGTTAAAGTGATCAAGATTTGCGAATTTACCTTCTAATTGCTTCTTATCATTACGAAGAGAAATGACTTCTAGCTCCATTTGATTATTCTTCTCAAGGAGAGAAGAATTTCCAGTTGCGATACTCGCAGATTGCGTATTATCTTCGCAGCGGGATTTTAATTCTGCGTTATCAATGCTCAAATCCTCTATCTTCTGGAGAAGTTTTGCATTCTCAACCTCCAACTTGTTACAACGACTTAAGGTTTTCTTCTCAGCAATTATATGACGTCTTTCCCAATCTGAAAGCATTTGATTTGCTAACCCTCCCAACCTGAGCAAATAAAAGGGATTAGAAATCAATGAAGTAAGGGAAATTAACAAGGAATAAGAGAGAAACTTACCATACTCCCCAAAGAGTATAATGTAATAGGAGAAATAAATCTTGAAATTCCATTAAGGGAATTATTGATGATTATAGTGGGAACTTTGCAAGCCTTCGCAATATGCCTATGACCATTCGCAGTATAAGAGTTTCCTAATCCATGAGAAGAGTTGAGAAAAGCCTCAGACAATCGAGTCATTGCAGACTCAAAATTTTCCATATTATTGTAGTCTTCATCTTCTTCATCATCATCATCGCCATTCCTCATATCTGAGTCAGTATCCGAATTAGAACTAAGATCCTTCTCAAAAAGTCTATCATCTTTATCACTTTGTTCTTCGTCAACGTCCTTGCTAGAGGAGATCACATTGGAGTAAGCACTGGGTGGGAGTCTCTTCCTCTTCTTCGCAGAAACAATATCCTCAAGTTTCCCTTTTTCTTTGTGAAGAACATCTTCTTTATTACCAGAAATCTTAATGTTCTTCGCAGAGCGAAGTGTTTTTTGTCTTGAAGTTAGCGCTTCAGAAGAAGTTGAATTCTTATTCTCACCCACAATAGCTCCAGGGAAGTCAGGAAGAACCTACAAATTCAAATAAGGATAAGAAACCGAGGCAACAATATATTGTTTAAAACACATATAAGAATGTTTCTTACCTCATTTGAAAACAATTGGAAAGCTTCGCGAGTACTGGATTTCCAAGTTTTAAGGTAACTCTCCTTAAGTTCATTCACCTGATAAATATTGCAAAAGAATTAGTAAAAGAAGAAAAATAACAAGAAGATAAGAAGATGGAGATACATACATCTTTATCTCTATTAGGCCAAGAGAAGACCCAAGGTTGATAGTTACGATCTTGAAGATTTGCAGGAAGATCTACTATCCCAGAGATGTAAGAACCCGATAATGCTAGAGGATAATTGTACTAATCTTCATCATGAGAATGGCGAGGGGTTCGATTATTTCCAGAAGCATAATCAATATCATGCATAAGAAGATCAGCTTCTGCGACATCAGTTTTACGATGAAGACGCACACCCCAACGCTTATCTTCCCTCTTCACAGGAATTAATGTGTAATTTTTAAAGAAATTCTAGACTGTGTAATTTGCAGCGATAATCTCCACATCTCTAAATACATATTTTCTAAGTTCAATTGGGTATAAAGATTTTCCAGTAGCAGCACGGTTTGCGAATTCAACCAGAATGCGAATGCAATCCCCAGTCAATTGATAAATGGCTCGTGAGAAATTTGGGTGAGAAATAATCTCATAGAATAAAGGAAGATTAACATCATAAAGAGGAAGACCTGCGAGGATTTGGCCTCGTGAGACTAAAACTATCTGATCATCCCAATGGAGATCAGTGAAGAGTTCCATACAGAGATGGGATTTATTGGTATGACCAATAATCTCAGAAAGAATGAGATCTCTATCAGCAAGCTCTGCATTAAGTTGTTCCATAGTTTTCTTTTTCGGAGCCATTAGATGAAGGATAGAAAACATAGAAGAAAAGAAATAAAAAAGGCAAGAAATAGTAGTAGAAGAAAGAAGGAAAAAATTGCAGAAGTAGACGTAATGAGGAAGATGAAAAGATAAAAGAATAAAAGGTGGAATTAAAGATAGTATTTATAAAAAAAAGAGTTTGATGAATATGAAAATTCATCAATGCAATTAGACGTGAGCGGTTGAGAAGGGAGGTTACGAAAATACGTGTCGAAGATTTAATGAAAGAGAAAATGCGTGTTGCGAATATAAGAGGTGATGATAACTATATTAAATTTGCGAGATAATGATACTCATGACATTTATTCTTCACATAACTGACATGAGAAGAGGCAAGATGTAGGGACATAATATCGCAAGATATAAGGTTACGAAGATAATAACAAATACAAGAGAGAAGTGTCGCAAGATAATGCGATAATAGAAGAAACACGGGAGAAGTGTGAAGGGATTGCAAATATAGAACAAACTTATGATCAGAGGTTGCGATGCTTCGCAGGTTATATACAGTTGTACAGATTTCACTATAAATAGTAGTTCAAATGTTAAATTTGGAGAGGTTCTTTAAGTGAGTGTTAGGAAAAGTCTTAAGAGAGAGAACAGAGAAAGTTGTAACTGTTATAATATCCATTAACATATTTCTTTGTAATCAGTTGAGAATATTAATCAAAATTGTCATTCTTCATCAAGAACTTCTTAAAGTTTTACAAATTCTATTGAGGGTGTAGTTGTAGGATTTCCTGCAACTACATCCTCAAACTAATGGACAAGCCGAGGTTTCTAACCGAGAGGTGAAGTCCATTCTAGAAAAGATGGTGAATCCAACAAGGAAAGATTGGATCATGCGGCTAAATGATGCTTTGTGGGCTTATAGAACCGCATACAAGACACCTATTGGGATGTCTCCCTTTAGGCTTGTGTATGGTAAACCTTGTCACTTACCCGTGGAAATTGAGCATAAGGCATTTTGGGCGATTAAGCAATGCAATATGGAGATGGATGGGGCTGGAAAGCAAAGGAAGTTACAACTCCAAGAGCTAGAAGAGCTTCGTAATGATGCATTTGAAATCTCTCGCATTTATAAGGAGAAAACGAAGGCCTTTCATGATACTATGATTTCTAGAAAACAATTTTTTATTGGGCATAAAGTGCTTTTGTTTAATTCTCGCCTGCATTTATTTTCGGGTAAATTAAGGTCACGTTGGATCGGACCTTTCATTGTTACTAATGTGTTTTCTCATGGTGCAGTAGAAATTCGTAGCATAGCTACAGGCAAGGAACTTAAAGTTAATGGGCACCGGTTGAAACCATATTATGAGAATTTCACTTCCGAAGTGGTGGAAGGAGCCAATTTTGTGGATGCACTCCCTCTGGAGGAGTCTTAGCAAACAAGGAGAAAGTCGGGCTGACGACTTTAAACCAAGCGCTAAGTGGGAGGCAACCCACCGGTTTTGTATCTTTACCTTTATATTTTTATTCTTTAAGCATTTTATCTTGATTTTCTTTGTTTTTGCATATCTTTTGCGGAATTTCCCACCTTGAACTTTCTTTGGATGATTCAATTTTACATTGAGGACAATGTAAAGTTTAAGTGTAGGGGAGCATTTATATGTTTGCATAGTTTGTTTTAGTTTGTTTTATGCCTTTTAGTAAAAAAAAATAAAAAATAAAAAAATCAGAAAAATCAGAAAAATAGAAAAAACAAGAAAATTTTGTGCTTTTTGAACTCTGAAATCTAGAAACTTGTGCCTTTAGGATGACACCATTAGTGGATGGAACTATTTTGATTGTAGGAGTTGAGGAACCAATTAACTAAAATGGATGAACATAGCTCAGAAATCACAAATAAAATGATAGTTGTTACCATATCTCGGAATATCACCATATCATGTTCTACTTTTATTTTTCCATATTTATCTATTGTTCTCTAAGTGCTTTGGTGGGTCACTAAAAATCGAGTTGTTATTACTGCTAGGATGAAATAGAGTGATTGAGTTTCTAAAAAAAAAAAAAAAAAAACCGACCAATTAGACCAAACGGAATAAAAATGATACTTGGGAATAGCAGTATGTGTGAAACGTTGTCCCTGTCTCCGTCGCCTAAACAAGTGTGGAATGCAGGATCCAATGCAACTATCATGTACTTGCTGACAAGAAGCATGCGCTTGGATCCAAAAGATTTAATCACGCCGTCTAAAAAAAACAAGTGAAAAAGAAAAGAAAGTATTATATTTGATGAATAAAGTCACTCCTGGTTCCCTTGTATATGCCAGTGAGTTGATGTAGAAATAAGTTTGTTGACCACTGGTTCCCTTGTATATGCAAGTGTGTTGACACTAGAATTCAGACCAGTATCTCAATCCAATAGGATGCATAGGTTCATCTTGGCGGTGACCTTCAGACAGATATGGGATACATCGATCACTTGTGAACATTCGCCAACATCTACATCTATATCCATCTTCTTAATCTTTTCATTATGATTGTGGTTTGTTAGTTTCCGAGTATTGTGTCTTGTTTGACTATCTAATTAGAGTTTTATTTAAATATGAAATGAATTTGCGCAAGGTACCTCCTCATGTAGTCATTTTGGATTCTTTCATTGATTTGTCACTAATAGACGGAGTTGGAAATATAGGTTTTGTAGGCAGACCTATTGTAAACCTTCACGAGACTAAAACTCGTCCACTAGGGACACCTAGGGGTTCAAAGGCTTGTTATTTATGATAAGAGTGACCGTAGCCTCGACGAGACGGAGTTGTATGTATCTTTTAGAATTATTTTTCTTTGATTTGCTTGAGGACTAGCAAAGTCTAAGTGTGGGGGAATTTGATAGGTGTCTAAAACACCTTATTATTTATCTATTGTTTATGCTTTCTCTGCTAGTTTTCTTGTAAATTATGTATCTTATGTCTTGTTTTTGAGTATTTAGGCACTTTGGAGTCATTTGGAACAAAAGAGGAAGAAACAACGCAAAAGCCTCATCTCATATCCAAGTGCTCGGGGACGGACTATTTATCATTATTCGCTTCTATCTCTTGATTCCCGTCTGAAAAGTATGTCGACTTTAGTGATACAATTTTTGTCTGAAAAGCACGACTGCTTTAGTGATGAATAAAAATTTAATAGATGAGGTGGGTTTGATAAGTAAGAAGCGTATGCTGTTGGTGAAAGAATTCGAGAAGCAAAAAAAGTCCATTTGGAGAGTAAAGGAGCAAAGAGGCTGATTCACATGCGAGATGTACTTGAAATTCTCTGAAACTGCCAAGCCTAGCAAACTAAGATGGCCCTTATACTAATGTACTGGGTTCCAATATCAAGTCCACTTCCTACACAGCCTAGAATTCAGATGAGAATTCATTTCTCAATTATTTGGGCTCTAACATAGAGAGTGTGTGGCTGCTAGGGTTTCTGTGTGTCTGAAATTCAGAAAAGAGGGATCGACAGAGATGGAGAAATTCAGAGTAGGAGAAGAAATTTAAGATGTTGGTTGTTGAAACTAAACTGGGTTTTGTGTAGTTGTTCTGAGTAGATCGATTGTTTTGATGTTTAGGGTTTGATGTTCTTATAATTTGAAGACAAGAAACACTCAGAGAAGAATGAAGAGATGATGTTCATGGGGGAACTGTGAATCGAAAGAAGAAGATGATGATTTAATGTTTCTGTCAAATTGTGAACTGGGGTTTGAAGTGTTGTAGAAAGAATGAAATTGATTTTGCTACAGATTGAGAAAAAGAGAAGAGTTACTCAGAAATTGCAAGTTGGGTTTGTGTGAAATTAAAGTGAGAAAAAGGGTTTCTCAAGGAGTGTTTGAATCTGAAATTGAGAAGTTGAAGATGGTGGTGATTCAAAATTGAGAATCTCTGGCAGTTTTAATAAAACGGTTTTGTGGAAGATGTTGGTTATGTGTAAACAGGGAGGAGATATTGGTGAAAGGGGTTTAGCAGGATGAGGTTGAACTTATTGAATCTGAGATATGGAGAAGACATAATGGAGAGTGAAGGGTATGAATTGGTTTTCTGGGAAATAAAGAATTGGTTGGAGCTGCAGTTGAAGGTGTATTTTTGTTGCTTTGAGTTCAAAGATGCAGAGATTGCAGGGATTTAGAAGTTAGAGATAGTGGTGCTTCTCTGGTGAAATTGCAGAAGCTACAATAAATGGAAGTGCTGGTCAGAAATGGTAGATGCTACTGTTATTCAATGAAGTACAGGGAGCAGGGAAGAAGTTGATGGTAACTGGTGCAAGTATTGCAGGTATGCAACTCTGGTTTGTATTGAAGCTACAGATGGAGGTGTTGCTGCTCAAGAAGGGTATGCCTGGTGATGCAATGGGCTGAAATGCACATGGTGCTAGTGATAAGAAGGCCTGAGGATGATGGGTGTTTTGAGTACTGGTTGAATTCAGTGACTTGAGCAAATAATGGTTCAAAGTTGGATGAGTGGTGTTGCATTGCAAGTGACTGATGTTGCTAAGCAGTGAGGATGATGCTGCAATGGTGGTAAATGGGGTTTCTCACATATGCAAGTTGTTGGCAGGGCAGAAAATGGGATTGAAAACAGGTGGTCTGGAGCTGAGATTGAGTTTATGGCAGAATGAGGAGATATTGAAGCTACAGGTGTGGTTTCTGTAGATTGCAGGGTATGAAGCTGGTCAAGAGAAGGCTATGTAGTGCAGCTAGGATTGGAGTTGAACTGAATTTGGAGTGTGTTTGAAGCCAGGGACTTGAACTAATGAACCAATGGCTGAAATAGTGTTGATCTGGTGCAGCTTTTGGCTTGAGATTGTGAAGGATGAATGAGTGAATTGCATGTCAGTGGGGTTAGATGAATGTTAGGGCTTGACTGAGACTGCAATGAATTGCAGTTACAGGTACTGAATTGGGTCTGTGTTGGTGGAGGTTTGCGTCCAGTTAGAAGGCATTGAAGCTGATCTCAGTACAGGTAGATGTTGATGTTAGCTCGTAAGTGGCTGGGTTCTTGAACTAAAAGTATGAGTTATAGGTATGGAATATGTGGTGTTGAAGCTTTGATTGGTACACAGCTGATAAGAAGTATGAAATGGAGTTTGTGATTTGTGTTGGTGGTAACCGGTGGATTATGAGAGATTAAGAACATTGCAGCTGAAGTGAGTGGAGCTGTTTAGAAGCAGTGGAATTAGAGTTGGTATTGAGTGAATGGTTGAACCTGAAATAATGAAGCTACAATGAAGAGAAAGGAGGTGGCAGCTGGTGTTGGGTAATGATCTAAAGAAAGCTACGTAATAGCAGAATGCGCTAGAGGGAATGCTGGTGTGTTGCAGCTGCAGGTGGACTGGAGAATAATGAAACTGGTGCTACTGTGTATGATGCAATAGCTCTGATAGAGTCACGGCTGCAGTGGAGAGTACCTGTGTGTGACTGAATGTATTATAGGGAAATTGTGGTTTTGGTTTGTGAGCTCAATGCAGGTGAAACTGAGATTAATTGGTGGCCAGTAATAGGTTGGTGTTGCGATTGCAAAGGAGAGCTGGTGATTGGTGCTGGTAATAGAAGTGCAGTGCATCTGTAGATATAGGTTATAGTTTGCATTTGTTGGTGTGGTTGCACAAGTGCAGGGCCATCATGGCTAAGTGTGCACTGCAGAAGTTATGGCCTGTGCAATGGCCTGGAAAGCTTATCCAAGTCAGCTGAGTTAGCCTCTGACTCACTGACTCACTCACCTGACTTAGTTTGACTTTCACTTGACTCGTTGACCGGGTGGACTTTGCCGGTCACCTGAGCTATATTCCGACACCGGATTCCGGCCATATTCCGGCCAAAAACATAGTTTTCCGGCGAATATTTTTGGGTCATATTTTCACATGGGTTTTTGACACACATGAGTTTAGTGGACTTCTTGATATTGGATCGTGGGCTTTGAAGACCTAATTTGGGAAGTTGAAAGGCTATAAAAAGAAAAAAGGTTTCTATTCTTTGGGGGACTTATCATAGATCATGTATTTTTCTACTGGAATTTTGGAGGAGAGTGATTCTACTAGGGTTTGCTTTCGTTTATTTTTCATGTTCTTCATTTTATTTTTGATAATAATTATGTTGAATCCAAAAACTATGAGTAGATAAACTTCATATTATTGGTTATGGGATAAAGTGGATTTCACAAATGATATTTGATTCAATGATGTAGTTTTGTCTCAATACTTTATTGTTTATGATTCATTGTTTTTTTTTTATGATTTGATTATTTATTTGGTTGAGTCCGGAATCAATCCGATTTGCTTTCATATCTAGAGCTATATGATAGGTGTGATAAACACCTAATTTTATATCTAGTATTTATGCTTTCTTTGCGAGTTTTCTTGTAAATTATGTATCTTATGTTTACTTTTGAGTTATTAGGTGCTTTGGAGTCGCACAGACGAAAAGAAGGAGAAATCACCAAAATTGAGCAAAAAGGGCAAATCTGTCATTTCAGGGGAGAACATTATTTAGTGCTCAACCACATGTTAAGGGGAAACTTGCTTTTGGAAGATTTATAAAAGGAATCCAGTTATGGTTAAGGGGTAACCAGTTTTGTATTGGATGAGAAATGTTAAAAACCACCCAATCTGGGTGGTTCTTATGAGTGGATGTATTAAGCCACCCCAATTATTCCCAACCCTAAATGAAGAACTCTCCTCTCAATCATTTATTTGATTCACTGAAATTGAGAACATCAGCTGGTGTTGTTCACTGCTGAGATGAGATCGAAGTGAAGTTTGAAGATCGAGATTGGGTTTCAAGAACTGATGAAGTTAGGGTTCAATCGAAAGCGTGTTCTTGTTGAGAGGAAGATTCAGAGAGATGGCGATGCTGTTGTCGAATGGAGAGAAGAACAGATCGAGTTATAAGGGAACCAGTAGGTAACTGAAGCAATAAAAAAAATGGGTTTATTTGAATCGGTGGTTGTAATTGGTTTGTGGCCGGAAATCAAAGCAGAGTACATGCAGTAGCTGCAATGAAGGGTTTGTGCAGGAGCTAAAGGGAATGTGGTATTTATGAGTTGTGTAAGTTGGAAAGCAGCGGAGTTGGTAATGTTTATGGTGTTGATTGCCGCAGGTGGTAGCTGCAATTGGTAATATGCATAGCTGGAGAAATTACAGGGTGTCACTGGTGCTGGTGGTTTGAAGTGAGTTTACAACAGCAGCAAGGACCAATTCTTGGTTAGAGTTTAGCCGCGAGGGTCAATGGAAGAGAAATGGAATGTGAAAGCTGCAGTTTTGGATAATGGCCTGGCATCTGGTGCTGAGGTGGTGAGACTGAGCTGCTGTGACCATGGCTTGACACCAACTGAGAAGGAAACAAAGTTGAATTTCAGGTGGTATTGATGTTGGCTGAAAGCGCAAGAACTAAACCAAGGAGCATTTACAGCTGCAGGATGGAATTGGTGGTGCTCAAGTCTGCTTGAAAGTGGAGTTTGCAAGAGTGTTGTGCCGGTGATGGTCAGTGAACCCAAGATGGTTGGCTTTGTTGAAGGCAATAGCTGGGAATGAATTGCAGGTGGCATCAGGGAGAGTATGTGTGCAGCTGCAGAATGTTGGTGGAACTGATGGCCTTGTTGCAGCTGCTGTGATGTTGCAGTTCATGGAAAAGAAGCTGGTGATGCTGCAATGGTTGGTTTCACTGAGGTGGTGTTGGTGCTGTGAAGATGGAGGAGAAGTGTAAGAATGATAAGGCTTAGGGTCTGTGCTGGGAAAAATAAGCTAGAGAAGATGAAGTGGGTTCTGTTGTGTTGAACTTGCAAAGAGACGATGGCTAGCTGGAGATGGAAGTGGCTGGCCAGTTTTCTTGCAGCTACTATGCTCACTGAAGGAAAGGGCAGGTGATCCTAAATTATTACGTTGTGTCATGGAATCAATAGTGTTGATTCAGAGTGTTAGAACAAGATTTAGAAACTAAGAAAGACACGGAACATTGGGTACCAGTTTTCCTTAGTTGTGTGCAATCGAGCCATGACTCAATGGTTTAGGGGAGTAAAGCTTACAGGTGGTGATGCAACTCGATGCACTGCAGGTTCACAGTGCAAGTCGCTGCAGGTGATGCTAGATAGAGTTGTTATCGAGGTTGAGCTTGAACTGGCGCATGGAAAAAGAGATGGAATGAGTTTGGATTGGGTTTGTCTTCTTGACGATAAGTCAGGTGATGAGTGCAGCTACATGAAGTTGAATTTGAGATCTCTCTTGAGCTGAGAAGATACAGTCAGGATTGGTTGTGTTGTGATCAGTTTTGGATGAGAAGTGTTAGCTTTGTTGCTGCCGTAGAAATGAGCTGAGCTTCAATGGAACTGAATGCCTTAATGGAGTGAATGTATGCATTACAGGTGCAGCTGTAGCAAGGTGCATCTGGTGGTATTTGCAGTGGTAGTTTCTAGTGATCAAGAAAGAGCCGCAGTTTTGAAGTTGCAGAAAATAGTGCGAAAACGGAGCGAAAATTGCGCGCCGGTGGTACTAGTTATGGTTATCGGATTTTGGAACCATAAGTGGGTATAGTAATGTTTCAATGAATCATGAAGGGGGTACGAGTCGGATGCAAGAGTCGACGGCCGGATATATGAGCTACGAGTCGCGCTTTTGGGCGCGTTTTCGCAAGAGACAAGGAATTGGTTTAGGTGGTATTTTGTGAATGTTTGAATTGCAGAGAAATGGAGTTGAGTTGCTGGGAGTGTGCACTTTCCTGGTGATGTCTTCCAATGGTTCAACTGATCGGAGAAAGTTTTCCGGTGACCGGATTCCGGCGGTGACGTCAGCACTCCGGCGACCATTTTTGGACCCGAAAATTCCAGAGATATATTTTTCACACATGGGCTTGGTGGACTGGTAGATGTACGTGGACTTGATTTTGAAGACTTTGAACTATTTTTGGAAAGCAAAGGGTTATAAAAAGAGAGTTTCTACAACAAAGAAAAAAACAACGAGTTTTATTCTATTCTTGGAGCTTTTGCAGAGAACTACTTCTAGGGTTTGCTTTCTTTTATGTTTCATCTTATTTCTTTGAATATTATGATGATGAACTCCATGAATATGAGTTGCTAAATACAATAATTGGTTATGGGATAAAAAGTTGATTTCTTCAAGCATGTTATTCGATTCTATGAATTAGTTTTGTCTCAATTTTATCGTTTATGATTCATCGTTTTTATTATCATATGATTTGAATGCTAGTTTGGTTAAGTCCGGAATCAATTGGATTTGTTTTCATCTCTATAGATATGTTAGGGTTTTCAATACGTAAAAGTTGTTATCTCTGATTTTTAGTAGCATCTTGTGGTTAATACTTGTAGTGATACATCTTTTTAATCGCATATGAATCATAACCTTTGTTAAAACGAATTAGTGCTTTTACACGTTTGTTTGCATCGATTAGTCTTATTTCATAGAACTTATTGTTCTTAGGGAGTTAAATCTAATTGTGCTTTTACACTTTAGGTTGCTTTTTAAGAAGATTTCACATTAGCATCTTTCAATGTTGTTTGTGATAAAATCAGGAAATAAACGAGATACTCTTGCGATCAAGATATCTTATGGCTTTTGATAATTGAGAGATTAAATACCAATTCTAATCATAGATGAAAAATACATGTTTGTGAATGATACTATCACTTGACCAATATCTCCTCCTGTAATACCAGAATATCGCCACAATTATATTCACGAGAGATTAATGACACTTTTGCGAGCATCACTGAAAACTCTTCAACAGCATTTCACGAGCGTCACAAAATAATTCAAAGAATGACGAAGTTGACGATTCAAGAGGCATATTAGAAGAGTGTTGTTTCACGAGGATTACAAAAGTTGGCGAATATTAACATTGTAATTACCACGATGAGATCGCAAAATAGATTCGAAAGAAGGGGAAAACTTAGTTGTCACCCACTATGTAATTTCCTATATAAAGGGTTCAAGTAAGTCCAGAAAAGGATGATGTATTTTTTAGAGTTGAGAGAGTCTTGAGGAGAGAGAAAGTTTTAGGAGAGAGAGATATTTTTCAGAGAGACTTTCAGAGAGAGAAAATGTATTTTTCTTTATCATCTTCTTCCCTAAAACTAGATTTAGAACTCCATTAATGGAGATTATCAAATGTAAAATCAAATGTAAACTTTAACAATCATAGTAGAGAATCATGGATGTAGATCAAATTGATCGAACCATGTAAAAATCCGTGTATCTATTTCCAATTTTTAGAATTTTAATTATCAAATTAGTTTAGATTAAGAGATTATTATCAAGATATTACAAGGGGTGTGTTGTGGGAAATCCTGCAACTACATTTTGGCGCCGACTAAGGGGACGGAAAGTGTGCTTGTTAAATTTAAGAAGATTCAAAGAAATTGGCTATCATTAGAATTAGATTTCACTGGATCAAAAAAGTTTCAAGATCAAATATGGAAAGCTACAACGAAAAGATCATGATTATATAACAAATAGAGAAAAGGAGATATGTTAAGTGGCGGATGAAGAAAATATCAGCAAAATTGTGTCAACAAATCATCAAAAAGGACAAATTTCTTCTCACTTTTCTTATTTTTCGTTTCATTTTTTTAGATTGGGGAATTTCAAAACATAAATTGAAAAATATAGTTTTTGTAAAATCTAAACTTTGCTTTTTATAAAAAAAAAAAAAAAATTGATTTAATACGGAAGCCTTGAATCTAAAAATGTTTTGCTACGAATTTGTAGTAACCAAACTTCGTTTTACAAATTTATTTAATGAATTTCTAAAAATGTCAAATTTCGAGATTTTCTGTTGGTTAGAGATTTACATTTTGTAAGAAAGTTTTCATTCTTCGTAGGGAGAAATCTAATGACTTTAGATCAATTAATTGTCCCGGCAGGACAAATTCTTACTTATCTTCAAATTATATGTTCATAGTATCGATCTGGAAGATTTTGAATTTTAAATTATTAATCTTTGTTTTTCACAAAAATTCTTTTGTTTAGTTGATATTTTGAATTCAAAAGAGTTTTGATCATAAATTTACGTCCATAAACCTTGAATTTAATCATAATTTTGACAACTAATGTGAACATGATTTTTGTGATTGAAGTTACAAATGAAGGAATCAGAAATTCCAGCGAAATTTCTCTTTTGCGATATTAAGATTCCAACGGAGGAGAAAGCACAAAGGACAAAGATAGCACAGTAGATAAAGGAAGAAGACTAAAGATTTATTCACCAAATACTTCACCAACAATCGCGAAGAAATCAAATGAGGTTACACCAACAAATAATTCCACAGGGCAAAGTCTCAGATACGAAGATGTGAAGAAAAGATTAACTTCAAAAACGTGCAAAATAAACGCATGAATGGGACCTAAGATATTAGCTCACAATGTCAAGATATTAGCCATGAACAACGTCAGAATTTTTCTTGCCTAAGATATCGGTAGAATAGTCCACACCAGTAATCACGAACGTCAACAACGTACCAAATAAACAATGAAAAGAATTCACCTCGTCAACATTTAGGCCAATATGAGTTCTTCTCACATAGTTCAAAGTTTGGAAGCACGAGGCAACTAAAAGCTGCCAGCAAAGGACTAAGAAAAGTAGAGCAATGGAATAGTGAAAAGAAATTAATAGTGAGAAATTGATCCCACGAGCTGCTCGTGAAAAGAAGCAAGAATTAATAGTGAAAAGTAGAGCAAAATTTTTATGGCACGAAGAGATCAACGGACGGTGTGAAGAAATTAATTATGCTTTGCAGCTTATAAAGTATGAAAAGAAGATACAATGGAGAAGGCTTATCAATGGAACTGGCGATAAGGAAGAGTACACAGTGGTAACATTTTTGCGAAAATGATATTATTTTGGCAGATGACAATGGAGGAACATTCTGCAAAGAAATATAATATATAGTGAAAAAACTTCGCAGCATGCGCAAAGATAGAGCAAAAAAATAAAAAATAAAATAAAAGGAAAGGAAAGGAAAGGAAAGGAAAGGAAAGAAAGACGTGGAGAAGAATGAAACGATGGTATGCAAAATATGCAGTGACAATTCTTTGTCTTCTTCCTAAATGCCTGCGTGGACAAGAAGAAAAGTTTTGACAAAACCAGTTCGTGGACCCCATAATATGTTTTCTTTGTAATCCTATCTGACCTTGTAATAATTCATATTTTGATCAATAACGTCAGTGGATAAGGCAATAACGAAGTCAATTTGAATAACCATTAAACTGCGAGGTGCTCGTCAATAATTTTGTGGCTTAGGAGTGAGTTGCGATAGAAGTTTCTTCATTTGGATTATATTCACGAGCATAGAAATATCATTTCAGCGAGGGAGAAAGTTGACTTGGTCAACAAAGAAAGAGTAATACAAAAATGGTATAGTCGTTAACTGCCAAAAATGGTCATTTACTAAGCCCAGCACAGTTCACGGATATCATCATGAAGCAACTTTTATTATATGAAAGCAGCATCAAAATTTCGCGAGCAGGAAATTCTAGAAGAAAATAGTAGCAGAGAATACAGTTGAGGATTATTTCGCAAGTTGGTATGTTGCGAGAATATGAAAGAAGCAGATTAAGAGTTTCTTTCTCGTTTCATGAGCAAATCAAATATTTCGCGAGAATTGGCAGCAACAGCAAATCGCCAAAAAGTTAAGTACCACTTCCTTGAATATTTTACTTATAGAAAATGAAAATTTTTTATTTATATTATCGCCAGATTTCAAAAAACATTTCTAAAGATTTATAATATTTCAAAAAATTTCAAAAAAAACTTTTGATTCAATTGACCAAAAGCGGTATAATCGCAAGATTTATAGAAATTTCTAAGATTTCAAAAGATTTCAAAGAATTTTGATTTGATTGACCAGAGCGACATATTCGCAAAAATTTAAAATTTTCAAAAAATATTTCTAAGATTTTTTATTTGACTTACCAAAAAAGAGATACAATCGCCAGATTTCAAAAATTTCAAAAGGTTATAAAAAATGAGACCATCGCAAAAAAATTACAGATTGCAAAAAATTTCAAGGATTTCAAAGATTTCAAAATATTATAGAAAACGAAATTATCGCCAAAATTTCAAAGATTTCAAATTTCCAAAATACGCGATACAATCGCAAGAGTTCAAAAAAGATTTCAAAGATTTCTCTAGAATATTTCTTTTACAGAAAGAGATTTTTGGTTTAACAAATGCGATAAAATCGCAAGATTTCAAAGAATATTTCTAAGATTTCAAAAGATTTTAAAATATTTCAACTCTCAGAAATGAACAAAACAAATTTTTATCAGAGCTACGAGTGTAATCGCGAGATTATTCAAGATTATATAAAGAATTGACAGAAATGAAAGAATGAAGAAACGCGAAAATATCGCGAGAAACGCGAATATAATTTCGTAGAGATTTAAAGAATGGGACAAACCTTTATGGCGTGCACCTTAGTTCGCGAATATAATTTTGTAAGAGGCAAATGTAAGACCTACAAGCACGTTATAAGGGGGGAATCTCTTTACATGATTCAGCGATAAGGTTATACCGCTACTGGAACCTGAGTCATGCAGATGTTGGGGTTAAAGAAAACCTATCCGGGAGAGAGATCTTGGATTTCCAGCTTTATAAGGTTATACCCTGGTTGGACGACCGAGGATCTCTTCCAAGAAGTGCGAAGTATGACCAAGGCGCCGAGGTACACGGTTTAGCCAAGGGTGCCCGGGACGGACGAACCTACCCTGGCCATCTTTGGTAAGTCTTGGGTACGATGCACTTGGCCTGAAGAAAACCCCACCTAGGGTGTAGTCTTGTAACTATAAGCCATATAGGCATAAAGGACAAGAGGCTACGAAAACAACTGGTTGTTGGCATATCTGGATGGGAGGAGCTAGTCTTGTATGGACGATGTGCCCTCCTTGAAGGGGCAACCAGGGGGAAGATAAGGGCGGCACCCTCCATTAGGGAGCTGATAAGTGTCTTAAGACGGCAATGTCATGGGGATTTAGGATCGCAAGATCATTTAGGCCTGTCATATTGTCACGTGACGTAAATTATACAGATTCAAAAAGCCAAATGAGAAAAAGTTAAGATGAGATCAATGGGTTTTTACATGAAAGTGTAAAGACGTCCTGCGATTTCATCGCAAGACGGCAATGTCATGAGACTTTGACCTCGCGAGAGAGCTTAGACTTGTCATATTGTCACATAACAGGCCAAAAAAGCCTCTAGAGAAAAGATAAGGCAAGATCAATGGGTCAATACATGCAAATGTAAAGACGTCCTGCGATTTTGTCGCAGAAAGAAAAATTGGAAAAATAAGACCTTTAACTAGGAAGGAAAAATAAGACCAATAGAATAATCTCAAACATTAATTATTTTCTTGTAAGAATGCAGGAAAGATTTGCTCATCGCAAGAGAGAAAGCAAGTACTATTTAGAATCTCTCAGAAATACTATTCAGAGTTTCTCAGAAGTATTATTCAGAATCTATCAAGAGGAATGTCTACAATCTCGTAACATTATTCACAATCTCGCCAATATTTCAGAATCTCGCAGAAACATTCAGAAATTCGCAAAAACATTGATAATTTCGCAGAAAAAAATTAGCAACTCGCAGAAACTCGCAGAAACATTCATAGATTTTCAGATTAATTCAGCATATTGCAGACTATTTCAGAATTTCGCAGGGGAAATGATTATTTCGCAGAATATGATCATTTTATCAAATAAAGCAGAGGCAATTCGTTCATTTAGCATTTTCTCAGGGATTCTTCCTTCATAGATAAAGAACAGAGGCAACTGTGGATTACCAAGAAAACATTTTATGTTCTTTATCTTCTCGCAAGAATCATTTCCAAAATGGACTAGGATTTTCACCAAAAATCCAGTAATAATTTCACGAGAACAGAGGCAATACTTATAACTTTCATTCAAAAATGGATACTTCTTATATTTAGAGGATTGAGTACTTCTTATACTTCTTCAAGGATACTTCATACTTCATGTACTTCAAGGGATGATGCTTCTTATTTACTTCGCAAAACTTCAGAACTTCGCAAAAGAATAGAGGAAAGTATATACTTTTCAAATCCAGTATTCTTTCGCTCATTCCTTCATCAACAAAAATCAAAGACTATTACAACAACAGATTTTTTTCTTAAAGATTCCTTTTCAAGAAATATTCAAGAAAAAAGAGGCAAGATGTAATACCAGAATATCGCCACAATTATATTCACGAGAGATTAATGACACTTTTGCGAGCATCACTGAAAACTCTTCAACAGCATTTCACGAGCGTCACAAAATAATTCAAAGAATGACGAAGTTGACGATTGAAGAGGCATATTAGAAGAGTGTTGTTTCACGAGGATTACAAAAGTTGGAGAATATTAACATTGTAATTACCGCGATGAGATCGCAAAATAGATTCGAAAGAAGGGGAAACTTGTTTTGTCACCCACTATGTAATTTCCTATATAAAGGGTTCAAGTAAGTCCAGAAAAGGATGATGTATTTTTTAGAGTTGAGAGAGTCTTGAGGAGAGAGAAAGTTTTAGGAGAGAGGGATATTTTTCAGAGAGACTTTCAGAGAGAGAAAATGTATTTTTCTTTATCATCTTCTTCCCTAAAACTAGATTTAGAACTCCATTAATGGAGATTATCAAATGTAAAATCAAATGTAAACTTTAACAATCTTAGTAGAGAATCATGGATGTAGATCAAATTGATCGAACCATGTAAAAATCCGTGTGTCTATTTCCAATTTTTAGAATTTTAATTATCAAATTAGTTTAGATTAAGAGATTATTATCAAGATATTACAAGGGGTGTGTTGTGGGAAATCCTGCAACTACACCTCCTTATTGATTATTCCAACTATTTACTTTGCTTTATTTAGTATTATTACTTTGATAAAAACAAAAACATACCTTGGGTTAATTGGTTACATAAGAATCTGAAAATTGCATAACAACAATCGCCTCTCTGTGGATACGAACTATTTCTTATCGAATACTATATTTATATTTAGTTAAGTGAGGAAGTGAAATTATTTTTGACGCATACGACACGCATCACTATATTAGGGTTTTCAATACGAAAACGTTGTTTATCCCTGATTCTAAGTAGCATAAATGTGGGTAGTGTTTGTAGTGATATATCCTACCAGTCACATATGAATCATAACTTGGGTTAAATCGAATTAGTGCTTTTACACATTTTGGTTGCCTTGATTAGTCTTATTCCATAGAACTCATTTCTTTTAGGGAGTTAAATCTAATTGTGCTTTTACACTTTAGGTTGCTTTCTAGGAAGAATTCACATATGCATCTTTTAATGTGGTTGTGATGAAATCAGGGAATTAGCGGGATACTCTTGCGATCAAGGTATCCTAGGAATTTTAGTAAATGAGAGATTAAATTTTGAATTCTAGTCATTGTTGATAATTCGAGTTTGTGAATGAAACTATCCCGTGACCAATAATTTCTCCTTATTGATTATTTTTATTATTACTCTGCTTTCAATTTTTTTTTTATTGCGTTGATAATCAAAACCCCCCCTTTGGTTACTAAGAAAATGAAATTTGCATAACAACATTAGCCTCTCTATGGATACGAACTCTTTCTTATCGCATACTACTTTTATTTTAGTGAAGTAAGAAAGTGAAATTATATTTCACCGGCTGACAACCGATCATCCAGCACCAGAAATTCGCAGGGTAAATACTATAAAAGGAGCAGAATCATTCGTAATAGAAGTTGGAGTTAAAGCAAAGAATTTGTTTTGTAATTCCATTGTACATTCACACAGAACTATAGAGGATTTACATGATAATGTTCTAAGCAGAGTCTTCGCGAGAGACACATATGGAAGAGAGATAATGAATATCGCGATATCCTCGTCATTAGAAGAATGGCAGAAACAAATTATATCTTTCACTGCATAAGAAGTACCATAACCTGGCGAGCAACATGATAACCCATTGGTGGTAAGATTAGAGATAAACCCAAAGCAAATAGAAGAAGAAGATGAAGAAAATGGTGATGAAAATTGTAGGACCAGAATATCGCTACAACGTTATTCCTGCGATATTAACAACATTTCTGCGAGCGTCACTGGCAATTCTTTAACAACGTTTCACGAGCGTCACAGAGTACCAAAAAGAAACTGACGATGGAAGAAATAAAAGAAGAATATGTTGATCCTGCGATGGTCATCATTCTTGCGATAGAGAATATGGTAGCGATTGCGATGATATCGCAGAATAGATCCGAAATAGGAGGAAAATTTAGCTGTCATCCATTATGTAAATCCCTATATAAAGGGCTCGATAGATCCAGAAGAGGATGATGTGTTTTTGAGAGTTGAAAGAGTCTGGAGGAGAGAGAAAATTCAAGAGAATATTTGTAATCTTGATTTCTTCCAATTCTGTAAACATTTCTGAGATTTGAATAGTAAAGTGTCGTTTAAATCTTTGAAGTTTAATTGATTTCCAATAGATTTCTATAGAATCTTAACAAGGGTGTAGTGTGGGAATTCCTGAAACTACATTTTGGCGCTAGAAATAGGGAGAATCAAGTTAAGAAATCTCTAATTGCAACTTGAAGATTTGAAGAAATTGTTAGATTGAAGAAATGGCTAGAAGAAGAAGAAATACATCAGAACCACTGACAACTATGAGAAGAAGTAAAAGACTTGCAGGAGAGGGAAAAGGTGAATTAGAAGAATCTTTAATGATAAGATCATGAAGAAATAGAATAAGAAATGAAGCAGAAAGTTCAATCCAACAACCGAATCAACAAACACAAACACAAGATAGGAACATGGATTATGATAGAGTGAGTGTGCATACTTGGAGGTCGGATTCGATAGAAGAAGCAGAAAATCGAAAATTGAGAAATGAAGAAGGAGGAGAAAGAAATCAAGAAATGGTTGGAGGATTAATTCATGAAGGACGTGAAATAGTAGATGATTTGAGACAAAGAATACAAGAAGAAAGAAGATTAGAGGCAGAAGAACGTGCGAATTTAACAAGACAAAATCATGAGCTAAGAATGGAGAATTTGAGGTTACAAATAAGGAGATCAAGAAGTACTGTTAGATCAAATTCAAGATCATTCAGAGAAGAACCAAGGAAAAATTCCCCTATAAGAAATGTTAGAGAAAATACTCGAGGTGAAGTGCAAAATAGAGAAGAGGAGATAATTGGTGATCGCTATAATCTGCGTGACAATAGAAATCAAGAGGGAAGAAACAACCAAATTGAAGAAGAAAATCCAGAAGAAGGTAGGAGGATATTACAAGGGCGAGAGAATCAAAGAAATCAAAGAATAATTGAAGAAGAAATTGAGAAACATTACGCTGAACAAGCACGCCTAGCTCGCGAGAGGGAAAGATTAAGGGCAGAAGTAGAAGAACATGAATTTCAAGAAACAGTGCGACAAAATAATCATGAAAATCCAGAAAGGATATGTACGCAAAATTGCTACAATGGTAATATTCAAGAGGAGTATGATAGGATACAGAGGAGAATAGAGAGACATCGAAGAGAAATGAGGAGAAATGAAGAAATTCGCAGAGAAGAAGATGAAAGATAAAATCGCAGAGAAAGACGAGATGATGATGAAGAAGGAGATACACAAAATCTTGCAAGACAAGAAACGCAAGAATGCAGGAGAAGGGAAACAGCATTAAAGAGGCCAATAGAACAAAACTCAGCTGAGAATGAGCAAATATTGAGAGAATTAGCAGAAATGCGAGGAATGATAAACAATAGAAGAGAAGGAGGTAGAAGTCAACTTGATGAAGCTATTGAAGAAGCTGCAAGGACTCCATTTACTCAAGAAGTACAATTAAGAGGGATACCTCCAAAATGCAATCTACCAGCATTAACCAGCATTTTTGATGGGACTACTTGTGTTGTCCAACATGTCAAAGCTTATGTTAGATGTATGCTACAATGGGAAAATCATGATGCTGTGCTATGCAAATATTTTGCATCTAGCTTAACTGGCGAGGCGTTAAAATGGTTTGAGGGATTACCAAAAAATACCATAACTTCTTTTGATCATTTACAAGCCACATTTTTAGGAGCGTATATTAGAAACAATTCATCGCGGCCGGGTATTGAAGATGTGTTTGGGTTAAAACAGAGAATTGGCGAGAGTCTGAAACATTTAACCATAAGATGGAAGTCAATGTGCAGTGAGATGGCAGGAAGAGTTGACGAGAGATATCTTATCTTATCTTTTATCAATGTAATGTTCGCAACCAATATACTGTACATACAAATTTTCAGAATCAAGAATACCATCACTATGATAGAATTGCGAGAACTACAGGAAGAGTACATTGCTTTGGAGGAGAAAAAAAATGAAATGGAATCATATCCAATCGCGAATACCAAATCGCTAGCAGCAAGTGGAAGTTTGCTCCCTAAAGTATTAAATAATGTGGCGAGCACCTCGCAACCAGAACAAGAGAAGGTGATAATTGCTAATCAACAAAAATTGGTAGCGATGGGCAGTCGAGATCAAGAAGAATATGAAAGGGAGAAGAATTATTACAATCGCGGTGGAAATAATAAGATTCAAAGACTTGATCAGCCGCAAGAAACTTATGGCGGACAAAGGCAGAATAACTTTAGAGGGCAAGGAAATCAAAAGATAATATGGGAAGAAATTAAGATGCCACCACTTAATGCCAGCATAGAAAAAATTTAGAAGTATATTATTCTAATGGAGAATATACCTTCGCCATGGAACATGGGGAAAGAACCACATCCAAGCAACCGAAGTCAAGAATTCTATCCTTACCATCACTTTCATGGTCATTCAATAAATAATTGTAGGAATGTAAAGAGGATAACCCATTGGTAGTACGATTAGAGATATACCAGAGCTTGGAGAGCAGCATGACAACCCATTGGTAGTACGATTAGAGATAAAACCAAAGCAAATGCCAGAGGAAGATGAAGAAAATAATGGTAAAATCGAAGACTCTTGGGCCATCAACAGAGTCTTAATAGATACTGGGAGTTCAGTTGATATCTTATTCTATCATACCTATAGAACCATGGGCGGAAGAGACGAAGATTTAATACCATCAACGTATAAAATCTATGGATTTAACGGTACATCTAACTGATGAGTGCCAAATATTGCATATTCATACACTTTTTCATTGGCACTTAACTCATCTTTCACGCTTCAAAGTCATATATTATCCCAAATTCTGCATTCTTACCATCTTCAAGAATAAATATTTGTATTAATTAATTTTGTGTTTTTAAGTACTAAATAAAGCTTGGAAGAATTGAGAAGACAAAAGAGAAGAAAGTTGGAAGCGTTGCAACCCGCTCGCGCATCAGTGGCAACCTGTTTACAAATTCATGGGATTAAACAAACCCATGATCAAAAGATAATATGGGAAGAAATTAAGATGCCACCACTTAATGCCAGCATAGAAAAAATTTAGAAGGCTATTATTCTAATGGAGAATATACCTTCGCCATGGAACATGGGGAAAGAACCACATCCAAGCAACCGAAGTCAAGAATTCTATCCTTACCATCACTTTCATGGTCATTCAATAAATAATTGTAGGAATGTAAAGAGGATAACCCATTGGTAGTACGATTAGAGATATACCAGAGCTTGGAGAGCAGCTTGACAACCCATTGGTAGTACGATTAGAGATAAAACCAAAGCAAATGCCAGAGGAAGATGAAGAAAATAATGGTAAAATCGAAGACTCTTGGGCCATCAACAGAGTCTTAATAGATACTGGGAGTTCAGTTGATATCTTATTCTATCATACCTATAGAACCATGGGCGGAAGAGACGAAGATTTAATACCATCAACGTATAAAATCTATGGATTTAATGGTACATCTAACTGATGAGTGCCAAATATTGCATATTCATACACCTTTTCATTGGCACTTAACTCATCTTTCGCGCTTCAAAGTCATATATTATCCCAAATTCTGCATTCTTACCATCTTCAAGAATAAATATTTGTATTAATTAATTTTGTGTTTTTAAGTACTAAATAAAGCTTGGAAGAATTGAGAAGACAAAAGAGAAGAAAGTTGGAAGCGTTGCAACCCGCTCGCGCATCAGTGGCAACCTGTTTACAAATTCATGGGATTAAACAAACCCATGATCCAAAACCCAAGACCCAAATCCATTTCCACCTCACCCCCATTGGATTCTTTCCAAAACATCCACCTCACCCCCATTGGATTCTTTCCAAAACATCCACCTCACCCCCATTGTATTCCATTCTATCCATCAATTAAGAAAACATGTTTTGTTTAATTGTTGAGTGGTTTCTACAGTGAAATTCGGATCCCAAGTGTGAGAGAATTTTTGTGTATAAATAGAGAGGGTTGTTGTGTTGAAAACTCATCCAAGAATAGCTTGTTCATATTAGTTTATCAAATTTCAATTTTGTTGTAATGTTCTTCATGTTCTAATTTCATTTACTAGGGTTTAGATGAAGCCCTAATCTCATTGGTATGTATTCATATCTTGTATCTTGTTCTTGAAAGTTTAGAATTGTTTAAAGATATAATTTAATCCAAGTTTTTCAACATCTTGCTCTCACAATGTATGCCATGTATCCATTGTAGTTAGAATATCTCTATGTTGATTATGCTACAACTCATGCTTAACCAAATATTGATCTTTAGATTAGTTGTGCTTAATTATACAATTAATGCTTTGGAGAAATACTTTAGTTGTGATTAAATTATCCATTGGAGAAACACCTTAGTTATACGGTAGACTTGAATCTACTATAAGGACAAGAATAATATTACAAGTTGAATGCATATCATAGGTTATTGGTGGATTTGAATACCCTAGTATCCATATTATCATTGTTTACATATCTTGTTATTTGCATCTTTTACTTTTATTATTTCAGTCACTTGAAAATCATATCGTCGTATCGACAAAATCAAACCCGTTTTGGTTAATCTCTGAATCAGGATTTAGAATCAACTTCTACACTCTCCAAGTCTCTGTGGTTCGACCTGTGCTTGCCCTGTGTTGCTTGTCAACACTGTGCACTTGCAGTATACACAATAGTAGGTATCTTTCCGAGCCTACCACTAACAAACTAAAAGGGGAAATTTAAATGCAAATACCGTTAAAAGGAATATCTTCAAAAATATTAT